>JAESVK010081297.1:0-24061 GCA_017140935.1 Hamamelis virginiana | reverse complement strand
TTCTTCTTCTTCTTCTTCTCACCAGCCGCCTGGGTGGCCTGAATATTTGTCTCCTTGTCCTCATTGAGGACTTTGGAGGTGGCAGATTCTATAATGCAGTTTTCAATATCAACTTGCCCTGTGTAGAAAATTGATGGACCCTATAATCGAAAAAGATTCAAATAATAAATTTAGCTCTGAACATCTCAATGATGAAGAATATTCATTTTTTCACACAAGAAGTTATTGCAATCCATACTATGGATCCTACATTTTGTGCATCTACATGATCTTATAAACGATTTTGTCTTTGACTTACATATTCATGATTGTGCTGAAGATTAAGTTTGGAAACCACCCATTTTCCATTTGCAAAAGTAAGTTGAATCTTGGCATCACAACCTGTTCTTGTTTCTTCTCTCTTGTACTTTGTTGTACTGTTAGCTTGCTTCTTACACCGAAACCCTTGCCTTGAACAGAAAAAATATCGTTTTCTAACAGTTCCATCCGACAACCGTTGTACCTTTCCCTTTCTTACATTGAAACCAATATTTCGAGCATAATTCTTGTAGAACTCATATGCCTCCACCTCGGATGAAAATACCATCCCAATTTTGGGATCCTGATAATTAACTTGACACTTATCTTCATTTAGAGTACCAGGTGATTCAGATTGTTCCTCATCCCCATCACTATCAGATAACGAGGTACCACAAATTGAATGGTGTTTAATCGTATTATCCATCTCCTGCTCCCAAAAATAAATAATAAACATAAACCTAACAAAAAGTATAAGTGAGGATCCTGCTACAACACATCAACAAATCTTTTCAGTTGATTAACTTTTAATAGTTACAGTTGTTTAACCATTCCATTACCGGAGAACGAAAAAAAAAAAAAAAAAAAAAAAAGGCATTTCTAAAGGAAAACAACTTTTCTGGCCATCCATATTCAAAGACCAATAACACATATCGTCAAAAAAAAAAAAAATAAATAAAAAATTGATAGGCAATAACATTGTCAAGAATTAGATTTTAAATATGATAGTATTTGCAATCATATGTCCATAAATCAAGCACTCAAGGGAAAATTTATAAAATCCAAACGTGGCCATGCAACATTAAAAATATTCCAATATCATAAGTAAAAAAAATATAAACTAAAGGATTAAAGATACATTGTGCAATTTAATCAGTCATCTACTATAGGATGATTATGCACACAACTACAAAAGTCTAGCAAGCTCAACCACACGAGGAGTAATCAATAAGCATTGTAGGCAGCTCAAAGGCATCATAGCCCATAGGCTATTAACATTGATCCAAACCCTATGCAAAACAGGCATTAAAACCAAATCATTTTGGATTTAGAAAAGAATGCCATTCAAACAACTCAGTTCTAACCATTTCTTCTTTAAGCTATTTGCATTGCACTGTGCAATGCATGGGACACAGTACAAGATGGTAATTTAGAGGGAAAAAAGCACATATGAAGAATAAAAATTCTAAGTAAAATTAAAAAAAAAATAGGTATTTAAAGCTTGTACATGCAGGTTGGTCAAGATCATCAAACATAAAAATACAAAACCTTGTAAATTAAATTGGACACATGGAAGTTGTTGGAAAATAAATTGGGAAGAAAAATAATACATAAACAAGATGGTATATTATAAAGTTACAGAGTCCAACCCTACTGCGTGAAATATATGATCAACCAACTAAGACATTCAATGTATCATACTACTTCCCAGCTTGACCTGAATCAGAAATATAAAACAGCCTCAAATAATTGGACTTTTTATCAGCCATAAAAAATAATTAGACTTGAAAATCATGTTCAAGAGAAGATGGGAGAGTGGAATGAAAAAGAAAAAAAAAATATACCTATACCCATAAAAGGATAAACATCACTGAAAATCAAGCATTTAACTTACCATGTAAGAAGAATGAAATTCTTGACATTCATCACTACCAAATGATTTCTTCTCTCTTTTCTCTCTCTCTTTTCTCTCTCGACCTCTCTATGTTGGATCAATTTAATATATTTATAAATAGGACAAATCTATAATGGTGAAGTTGCACCATCAAAATTGATAAGGCTTTATTACTTTATATGAAAACTGGTGGGCCTACTCACTTGAACCTTCCAATAGATGGAGGACTTCTTATTTATACTACTATATAAAGGGAGAGTTCCTTTGGTCTCTCCCTCTATCTCCATTAATTTAATTTACATAAATAATCCTTCAACTACTATTATCCTATTATCCACACTCAACCGATTTAGTTCTTATCATTCTTCCATAACCACCTGTTGGCAGGGTATGAACATCAAAACAGACCCAGCCCAGTGAGTAAAGGTTGATGAGTCTTTGGGCCCAAATAAGGAGTAACAAGATCAACAAGTGGATTGAAACATGACAGAAAATTCTGGAAAGTGTGAGCACAAGGCAGATAGTGATATAAAAATGAAGCAAAGGGGGAGTTCAGTAACTACCCCCTACTGGATGGTCACTTGATAATTGTCTTTGAAGTCTATAAATAGAGATGAAAGTGAAACAAGCAGGTTCTCTTCAACAACTTCACATCCTGAATCCCCATTCTTGTCCTAGCTTAGCTTAGTCTACAGCAATCTAGCCAATTTAGGAACAGTCAGTAACTTTATTTTATGATGTAACGTTCATTTCAATCATTGATCAAAGCAAGTAAGTGATGTTTCATTCAACTTTATTTCCTTAATTCTTCTATTGATTGGTGCCACAAAAATGAATTACTTTTAGTATTTTTAAAAGCATTGAAAAGAGCCTGAACAGGGACTAACGCCAACCCTCGAACAATCATCTAAGCATCTTAATCATGTGGTAGCTCCATGTGCTAGCGATTAGTCAGCTAAGAATCCATTTCTCTGGCTTTCGTCCGGCTAATTCATGCTCGAGATCAAAGGTTGGTTTTTGAACCAGTAGATTTTGTCACGCCTGCACTTAATTAGGAGCCAAAAGCACCCAATCCCATTTCTTTTGTCTATGCACTTCTCTCTACCGTAACCCACCTTTCCAAACTCAATTTTAAACTGAACTTCTTCCAGCATTTTTCTTTATTTTTAAGATTTTATTTTTTTGCATACACACTATCCCAGAGTCTAGAGCTAAGTTAAAGGATTCTATTCATTGGAAAAATAAACTTAATATTTTCACTCATTTAAGTAATTCTATTGTCCCGTCAAATTAAAGATAAGATATAAAGCATTTTGCATCACTAATCCTTGTGAAAATAAGTGGCATGTCCATTTCAAATGCAGTTAATTTTTATTTTTCCTCTCTTTTTGGTACATGTGGTTAAATCTATATGAGTAGTCTAAATCAATACAACGTTACACCAAATGATGTCGAAAGGGTTAAACCCCAATTGTCCCATATATATGGCACGTTGTTATAAGGCGTACCTTACGCAACTTTGCGGAATGAGAAACCAACTGTTATATCAATGTGATTTTTGGCATACATGACATGCATAATTAGGAGCGTATCTAATCCAATTGACGGTTTCTCAAAATATCTATTATTCCACAATATTAATTAAAAATTGGTCATCTTACACAAAATTGTGTAAGGTGCACTTTATAATAGCATGCCTTTACACACACACACACACAGAGGAAATCTATTATAAGGTGCCTCTTAAGCAAAGTTCCGTAAGGTGACCTGCATAGAGTCAATTGCAAATTTTTTTTGAAAAAACTGACTGTTAGAATAAATACACTTCTTATGAATGTCATGCTTGCCAAAAATCACAGTGATCCAACAATAGGTTTTTGAAAAATGTCATTGTGAAAATTTGTGACTCTTTTGTTCTTAAAAAGTTTACCAGGTTTTCCTAGTCAATTTTTTCAGAAACGACCGTTGGATCTCTATGGTTTTTCGCAAGCATGAGATTCATAAGAAGTGTATCTAACTCAACAGCCCTATGCTGGTCACCTTACGCAACTTTGCGTAAGGTACACCTTATATAAGACGCTTTATATATATATACACACTCAACTATACTATTATACTACGAAGCACCATACACTTCCTTAGAGGTGGCAGTGTCAAACATTTCACTTCTTCGACACACCTCCAATGTGATCCCCTCTCTTCGCCTCAATTTTTTTTCCTTTTTCTTCCTTACAATTTTTTGGGTCCTATCTTTTTTTATGAAGAATTTGTTTACAAATTAAACTAGAGAGGTTCAATCGACTTTGAGGTTAGTGGCGACCGCAAAGGCACCGGTGAGTAGCGAGAGAGAGAGAGAGAGAGAGAGAGATTAGTTACGAAAGGGGAATAGAACAAATTAGGATAGCACATCGTGGGCACGACCTAAATGGGGGTGACTCTTGCCGAACCCGCCTCTGCTTCAAAGGTCCGCTAAGATTTGTGGAGAGTGCGTGATCCCTGTCTGGAAGGAGGTTGTTGATGGCTTTATTTAATGACCATATATTAACTCTATTTTGTCTGCTTCCTCTTTGAAGCATCTCCTTTTATAGGGACAAAGAGTGTGGAACAACTGGATAGTCAGCAGAGAGGGTAGGGCACAGCCAACGAGAGCGCCCTGGACCCTCTGCCATTTTTGTACGAAAATAGGTATACAATCCAGGTTGTCATACATGGTGTCAGTCCTCAGTCGTACGGTTCTTATCACTAAATCATGCTACCTTAGGGTTACGGCCTTAAGCCATGTCAGAGCCGTAGTTATGCACTATCTCCAATGTGAAAAGTCAACAGCTGCGAGGAGGGGATTACGCCGCACCCTCCAAATGTCCTAAGCTGCCTTTGGTTGCCATCTCAATTAGGCCAAGGCAAAAAGGCGACCTTCCCTCCACCTACAGGGGCGTTCCTTCACCCTGACTAGTCTCTATCCCAACCGCCAAACCAATCCCCTTATGCAATCTTAGATGGGCAAGGGAGACCTGCCTCTTGCCTTATCCAAGACAGAAGGGGCTATGGTTGCTCGCACCCCTTGCCTTCCACTATTGTGGGTACACCCCTTGGGAGTCGTCCACTCCTGGGTGGCCATCCTCAGTCGTGCTAAGGGAGATTTGTTGTGAAGGCCTCTTCACGCCCTATCCTCAATGTGGGGTAGGGTCATGAATGCATCACTGTTGTGAAGCCCTCCTCGTGCCCTGTCCTCTCTTGAGGCCGAAGCTGCGAGTGCTTCTTTCTTGTGAACAACTCCTCATGCCCCGACCTTGCCTAGAGGTCAAGGTCGCAGGTGCATCATCAGAATGCCCCCCCATGGGATACATTATTTCAGAGACTTGGGTTGCGCATGACCCCTTCCCACAATGGCCTAGCCACATGGCCAAATCCTATTGACGGCCTTGACAAGGGTAATTTGTCTGTCAACACAATTGAACAAGTATTTTTAAAAATGATACAAAAGGATACATTTTTAATGATATACGTGATGCTACATAATAAAATATTATTATATGTATAAAAATGTAGATTTTATTAGTGATGCGTACCCACCGTGTCGTATCCTAGATTTTCTAGAATTTGATGTGTCAGCATATCATAATTGTGTCACATGTTCGTGTTTGAGCTTCTTAGCTATTATATGAAGCAGATCCCCTTTTTTTTTTTTTTGATATGGCAGCATTCTTCAAAAAATATATATGAAACTTGTTTCTAAATAAAGATATCAAAGGTAAAATAGTAATTTTAAAAAATACACATTATCCTCACTTATCCACTACTCTCCTAGATAAAATCCATTATCAAACATAACTATCTTATAGTAACTAACAGGTCGTTGCTGGAGGAGATTGAAAACTATCTTTAAGAGAAAGGAATAATCTCTTATTCAAAAAGTGTATTCAATATGATTACAAACTTAGAATTTATAGAGAAGCTATTACAAAATTATGGAAGGTCAACTCTACAAAATATAGCAACCTAAAAAACATAGAAACTCTTAATACATGGAAACTAATAAATTATGGAAAGTAAAATATAGGCAAATATTATGTACAGCTCACACCCCCCCTCAAACTCATGATGCTAGCGCAGAGAGCATCGAGAGTTTGTCAAGTAAGAAACGAAACCGAGCAGATGTGTGAGTCTTAGTAAAGAAATCGGCCAGCTGGAGAGCGGAGGAAACATGAAAAAGCTTAATTGTCCCAGCTTGAACATGTTGACAGATAAAATGACAGTCGATCTCAATATGTTTGGTACGCTCATGAAAGACTGTGTTGTGGGCAATTTGAATGGCACTCTGGCTATCACAATAGAGAGGGGTAGAAGGAGAGACAGAGACACCCAAGTCAGAAAGCAACCATCGAAGCCATATCACCTCAGCGGTGACCTGAGCCATAGCACAATATTCAGCCTCGGCAGTAGAACGAGCAACCACAGTCTGCTTCTTGCTCTTCTAGGAGATAAGAGAATCACCGAGAAAGACACAGAAGCCAGAAGTGGATTTGCGATCATTAACATCACCAGCCCAATCAGAATCAGCATAAGCGCTCAACTCAAGTGTAGAAGAAGACGATAAGTGCAAACTCTGAAAGATAGTGCCACGGATATAGCGAAGAACACGCATGAGAGCACCCCAATGAGTAAAACGAGGAGCAGAAACAAACTGACTGAGAATATGTACTGCATAAGCAATGTCAAGTCGAGTCACAGTGAGGTAGACTAAACTACCAACAAGCTCCCTATAAGGGGTAGGATCATCCAAAAGCACACCATCAGAAGTAGAAAATTTAGCATTCAACTCCATAGGAGTATCCACAAACTTAGAATCAGTCAATTGAGCCCGATGAATCAACTCATTAGCATACTTAGCCTGAGAGAGCAAATAACCAGAAGGAGAGGATGCAACTTCAATACCCAAAAAATAACGAAGGGGTCCTAAGTCTTTCATCTCAAATTCAGCAAAAAGATGACGTTTAACCTCATCGATAGCAGAAATATCATAACCAGTAATGATCATATCATCCACATACAGAAGAATAACAACCAGACCAGTAGAAGTATGGCGAATAAACAAGGCAGAATCATAAGTACTCGGAGTGAAGCCGATTTGAGAGATAGTGGTCTGAAAACGATCGTACCAAGCACGCGGAGACTGCTTGAGACCATATAGAGCTCGACGAAGACGACACACCAGTCCCGATGCATGAGGAAGACCAGGGGGAGGACGCATATACACTTCCTCGGACAAAAACCCATTAAGAAAAGCATTTTTCACATCAAGCTGAAAAAGAGGCCAATGACGAACAGCGGCCACAGAAATCAGAGTACGAACAGTAGTCATCTTGGCAACAGGGGCAAATGTTTCCTCATAGTCAACACCATACTCTTGAGAAAAACCTTTGGCAACTAATCTAGCTTTATATCTCTCTAAAGAGCCATCAGAATTTGTCTTAACCTTATACACCCATTTACATCCAACAAGATTCTTATCTGCAGGTAACAGAACCAAATCCCAAGTACCAGTCTTATGTAGAGCATCCAATTCAGTTTGCATAGCATCAATCCAATTAGGATCAGAACAAGCTTCCTTATAGGATCGAGGCTCAAAATAAGAATGTACAGAAGTGAGAAAACTCCGAAAAGAGAGAGAATAACAAGTATTAGAAAAACCAAGTCTTACCGGAGGGCGACGAAGGCGGGAGGACCGGCGTGTTGGCGGATCATCAGTATCCAAGTCAGCAGTTGGTAGAACATCAGAAGGGGCATCGAACGAAAGAGGAGGAGAAGAAGTCCGGCGAGAATAAACTAATGGAAAAGAAGGAAAGTCAGAATGGGAAACATTAGACGAAATAGGAGGGACAGTAGAAGAATCCAAATCAGAAATATACTCATCTGGAGGGACAGAGGAAGGAAAAGGATCAATAGAGACAAGATCTTCTTTACTAATAGGAACTATGCGAGGAGAAATAGAAAAGAAAGGAACACGTTCAAAAAAGGCAACATGACGAGAGACATACAATTTTTTAGAAACGGGATCATAGCAACGAAACCTTTCTGAAAGGAACTATAGCCTAAGAAGACACATAAAACAGAACGAGCACTAAGTTTAGTACGAGCTCGTTTAGGAAGAAGAACAAAGCAAGCACATCCAAACAACCTAAGAAGAGAATAATTTGGAGGTTGACAAAAGAGTTTTTCATAGGGACACAAACCAGAAAGAAGAGGAGTAGGTATACGATTAATGAGATAGACAGCAGTGAGAACAGCTTCACCCCAGAAGACAGAGGGAACATAAGAAGAAATAAGAAGAGAACGAGCGGTGTCAAGAATGTGGTGATGTTTCCGCTCAGCAACACGATTTTGTGCAGGAGTATCAGCACAAGAAGACTGATGAGAAATGCCCATGTTAAGAAGAAAATCAGTAAACTCTGTTAAAAAATATTCACCCCCCAAGTCAGAACGAAGAACTTTAATAGTTGTGGAAAATTGGTTTTGAATCATAGAGTGAAATTCTTTAAAGATGCGAAAGAAATCAGATTTATGAGACATGAGATAAACCCAACAGAACTTACTATAATCATCAATAAAGGAAACATAATAAGAAGAACCACCCTTAGTAGTTACCGGGGAAGGACCCCACACATCAGTATGAACAAGTGCAAATGGAGAATCAGAAATAGATAGACTTTTAGGAAATGGCAAAGCCTTCATTTTTGCAAGTTTACACTCACTACATTCTCGAATATCATCAATAGGGATTTTGCCTAAATGGCCAGACTTAACAAGACTTTCTAAGCGAGCACTAGACACATGACCTAACCTAGCATGCCATAGATAAAAAGGAGATGACTTATTTGTAAGAGAAAATGAAGAGAAGGCAGAAGAAAAACTGGACTCGGGAATCTGAAGAGTATCCACCACATATAAGTCACCATTTCTATGCCCTGTCCCAATCTGCTTCTTGGATACCCGATCCTGCACAACACAAGTCAAAGAAGAAAAAATAACATCAAAACCAGAATCAGATAACTGACTTATAGAAAGCAAACTGACTGACAATTGAGGAACAAAAAATACATTAGGAATAGAGAGAGATGAGCTAGAGGAAGGAAGAACAGAGCCTATATATTTAACATTCATGTGAGATCCATTTGCAGTAGCTATGGTAATAGGAGAAGATGGAGAGACACAATTTTTAAGAAGAGACAAGTTTGGAGTCATATGATGAGAGGCACCAGAATCAAAAATCCAAGTGGTAGAAAAAATACCTGAAGAATCAAAATTACTCAAACCTGAGTGCAGAGTGGATATAGTAGAAGCCTGAGACTGAGATTGGGATGCTAGCCAAGTCTGAAATTGCTCAAACATAGATGTCATAGGGAAAGGTGGCACTGTGCTCACAACAGATGGGGCAGCAAGATCAGCGCGGGGACGAGGCTGAACCATAGGTGCACATGGTGTAATAAGCGTATGACAAGCATTCTTCCAATATCCCTTTTGATGACAAAAGGGACATTCATTCGCTTGAATTTTCTCATCGGCCATACTTAGTTGTACAAAGGGCACGGATCAAAGAGAAAGCCTGATATTTGCTGGGAGAGAAGTTGAAAGCCTAACAGAAACTCAATTACAGAAACTGGCAGGGAACAAGAGAGAGAAATTACTCAGAAATAACCAATGAAAGAGAGAGTCCGTGAGAGAGAAAACCACCAGCAAATAAACTAGAAATAACCCAATAAGAAAGTGCCAAAAAGGGGAGAAATAACCCAGAAAATAGAGGCCAACAGAGGGAGAAATTCAAAAAATAATGTAAATCAAGCTTAACCAAGAGGAGGAAGAGGAAAAAAAAAAATACTGTAGCGTGGTACTGTAGCGGGTACTGTAGAAGGTACTGTAGCGGTACTGTAGCGATACTGTAGCGGCACTGTAGCGCAACTGTAGCGGGGTACTGTAGCGCACTGTAGCGGGGTACTGTAGCGCACTGTAGCGCACTGTAGCAGTACTGTAGCGGCACTGTTGCGGGCACTGTAGAGGAACTGTAGCATAGCAGTACTGTAGCAAAGAGGGAAAGAAGAAGGCACCACCAACAAAAAGAAAAAGAAGAAGGCAACAAAGAGAAAGAAGAAGCAATAGCCCTAGGGCTCTGATACCATGAAAACTATCTTTAAGAGAAAAGAATAATCTCTTATTCAAAAAGTGTATTCAATATGATTACAAACCTAGAATTTATAGAGAAGCTATTACAAAATTATGGAAGGTCAACTCTACAAAATATAGCAACCTAAGAAACATAGAAACTCTTAATACATGGAAACTAATAAATTATGGAAAGTAAAATATAGCCAAATATTATGTACAGCTCACAGAGATATGGGGTGCAATAACGTGAGATATCATGAGGTAAAGAGCATGCATTTTGTGCATCTCACCCCTCTAGTATTACAATTATATGGAGCCAAATCTTTGGGTGTAACCTGAGGTCTTCTCAAAATATCCATGCTAATTGAAGGATGAAAACAGGTAAATTAGTATAGTCAAACATTTCCAAATATCTAGTAACTAACACTAGCCTTTGGGGCACATACATTATAGGTGCAACATTTGTAATTGTTGCATATATTGTATAATTTCTTTACATTCATGGGTAGTTTAGTCCTTTTTGTTTATTAAGGTTAGACCTATATATATTTCTCATAAGCTTGTTTATGATTGATGCAATTATTCATTATTCTTGCTAGGTTTTCATGGTATTAGAGCCCATAAGGGCTGGGCTAGGATTCTCGTCTCTTCTTCTATTCTGCAGCTTCTATTCTTCAAGGACTCTCTTCTCTAACCCACCAAGCACCATTGTCAAAACCCAGTGACTAAACTACCCATAAATATAAAGAAAATATACAATATACAACCATTGTGTTCTGCTCTTTTCCAAAAAAAAAGTAAAAAAAGTAACCACCCATAGGGATAATTGGACATCATCATGTATTTTAAAATACAAAAAGAAAGCAAGAGTAACTTTCTTTTTGGAAAAAAAAAAGGAGTTGAATTCAAATAATGTATAATGAAATTTTAACTCTTATGAGATGAATTTTAATAATTCACAAGGGATATCCAATCAAATCAAAAGAAAGTAAACTTAATTTCTACAATAGACAAAATAATAAACTTGCTTTGTTAACTTATTAGGCAAGAAGATTAAAACAAAACAAATTGAGAAAGTGCATCCACCTTACCTCATTCTCAAGCTCTTCCACATAACTCTCCTTTCCTTGAGTAGAAGGCTGTGCGCTTAAGTGGTTCCCGATCAAGTTAGCCTTCCTTTTCTCCTTCTCTTCATTTCCCTCATTCATATCATCCAAATGTACCGATCCCAAAATTTGTTGATCTTCTGAAACACCCAGCTGCCTGCCATCGCCAGAGCTACATCTTTCTTTTGTACGAGGCGATTTATCAGAGTCGTACCAAATAAGATGAACATTTTGAAACGTGGGTGACAGAAGCTCGGGCAACGGACTCAAACCGAGAATTAATTCAGTCACGGGAAAAGGGTTTGAACTTTCTGATTCAGGCAATGGGCTGAGACCGAGAAATAAATCGGTTACTGGAATAGGACTTGGACAGTCCCTTGTAGGAGTGGATGAACCATCTGGGTTTTCTGTTTCGTAACTGGTTGAAATAAATCCTGGCTCGGGACTCAAACCAAGAATGACCTCAGCCTGAGTTGAAGTTGAGGGAATATTAGTGCTTGGATTTTCAGCTTGAAATTCGAGATCGAGGCCGGCATTGAAACCGAGAGATAAGTAAGTTTCGGATTTAGTGCTCGTATAGTCTGCAGTAAAAATGGACCCATTTGTATTTTCTGAGTGAGAATTAGGACTGAAACCAGTAAATAAGTCGGTTAAGGATTTAGGGCTCGGATGGTCACTTGCAGTTTCCGCTTGAGCATTGGTATTGCTACCGAGAAATACGTCACTCAAAGGAACAGAGCTTGGACTGTTGCTCATAAGAACAGAATCCCCTGTTTTCCGCTATTGCTAAGGTTGAGCCGTTGAAGGTTTCCGTTTTATTTTTGAAGACAGAAGACGAGAGACTACGATCGAAAAATCAATAGCGTTAGGTGAGGAAGACTACGGTCGAACAACGTTGTTAGCTAGTGCTATAAACCCCACCAATTCTGTGACTTTGTTGGAAGTCAAACCCATATTTTTGTAAGGTCACCAACAAAGCAAAAAAAAAAAAAAAAAACACTTGCATGACGTGGCTTTGAAAAAGAATGCAAAGTGATTTGTCCACCTTGAAAGAGTAAGGAACAGAGGGTGAAATTTGGTTTTTTCCATCTCTACAAAGTACCGTTGCCGACATCTGAAAGAGAAAAGCAGAAGTCTTCATCTTGAAGAAACCGACTTGCTTGAGTCGGTTTTATTCAATTCATTGTGTGAGAATTTCATCAATTAAAGTTATGAGAATTTTAGTGTCAATTGGCTTGAGTTTTATTTTTTTTTAATTCAAATTTCCAACAGACTCTTTGAAACAAAACATAATCCTACTTTGTCAAAGAAATTATTATTGATCATGATTGGTTAGGGCAGCATGTACAGGGTGTGCGTCCACTTTTCAATGAGAGGGTTTTTTTTTTTTATTTCCATAGTAGCCAAACTATAAAAATTTAGGTAAAAAAATGAACATAAACTTTCAAAATATTGAAAGAAAGTAGTGGAGAAATTCATGTTATGACAATAAAATTAGCATAAAATTCTCATTAGGGATGGCGGGGAGGGTTTTCCATTCTCCCGACTCCAGGGTCGTAGCCAGGATTTTACATGAATGGGGGCCGGTGTATCAACTAAAATTTTTTCGTGAAAATCCAAAATAGTATCCATATAGTATTAACAAAACATCAACAACTAAAAATATACAAAATATTCAATCAAAAGAAAAAATACAAAATAATCTCACTTAATACATTACAATGCATTTTCCAAAGAAAATAAAAGTCGGCGCGTTTTCACATTACTGAAAACATCAACAACTGAAAATATACAAAATATTCATCTATATTTTTATTTTGGATTTGGGCTGATTTGTTGGAATAATTTTGTCTATTTTTTTTGGGCTAATTTCTGTTGGAAGGGGCCAAAAACTGTGTTAGTAGGGGCCCAAAAATTATTTGAGTGGGGGCCAATTAATTTTTTATACCTACTCTAGCATTTTTTTTTTAGAGCCAGCAGGGGCCATGGCCCCCTTTGGTCCCCAAGTGGCTCCGTCTCTGCCCGACCCCGTCTCTGATTATAAAACTATTTTTCATCACGTTCCGTACCTCGACGGGTATATAATTCTATCCCCATCTCCACGGGGGTAAGGAATCTTCATCCCCGCCGCTCTGCCATTTCAATAACAAATTTCAAAATATAATGCACTAAATATACTTTTGAGAGGGTTCGAACTCATTACCTCCACTAAAAAGCTTGTATTTTATATTTCAATTGTCTAAGCTACTAAATTGCATATTGATTGTAATATACTTTTAAAATTATAATCTTTCAACGACTCCCTCAAATGGATCCACTTGAAAAAGCAAGCGTCATATTATATTTTTTAAAAATTAATCATTGGATGAGATATTCTTCTTACATACATTATGCATGCCCAAATCACATTGATCCAATGGCTGATTTTTCAAACAAGAATTATGAATTATAAAAAATTGTAACAATTTTTGATAGGTTTTTGTAGTTCATCTCAAAAATATGATTTCGTTTGATCAATGTGATTTTTTGTATATATGATGTGTCATGTGTACACACATATAATTTAATCCAATCGTTAGTTTATCAAAATACCTATTTCATATTAGTTTTATAAACCATATGCAAAAATGCATGCCTGTCAAAAGTGTAGTGCAATCCCAAGCATAGGATCTATCGGTTACAAGCATAGTAATTCATGGAAGTCCCATGGTAATATCCTCAGGGATAGGCGGTCGAGAAAAACTTTAAAATCCTTTTGAAAATTATTCAAGAATGAGAAAATGAAATAAAAATCCAATTGTTGATTTGAGAGTGGTTTGTGCAATACGCACAAAATTTGTTTGAATATTTGAATAGTAAAATAAATGAGTTGGGATTTAAGGTTCATCTAGTCCACAACAGTCCACATCCTTTGTTCTAATTTCTCCCACTTTTTAACACATCCAGAGTACATTGAAGAATGGTCTGGATGTAATATTTAGCAATAAAACCAAAAATATTTACGCACCCAAATTACATTGAAGAATGGTTTTGACGGAAGATTTAACAATAAAAACCAACCTACTTGAAAATTATAGGATATTAATGCTAAACACTCTTTCAAACATTTTAGCAAACACAATGAATGCTTTTAATGCTAAGTGTCACCTGTGCCAAGAAATCCTATCTACAGTTGGTCAAAGTTAGTCAATCCTTGTGAATCTGAGCAAATAATGTGTTTATCATCAATATCCAAATCTGTCAAACTAGGAAATTGTGTGAGAAATCATATACCTTAGATGTGGATCAAGAATCTCCCATCAATCCCAATTGATGGAGCTTTAGTTTCTCATTGAATTGAAAGCAAGTATATTAAATGAAAGTAAAATGAAGACATTGAATTTGAAATGAAAAATCTGAGACTTACTTGCATAAACTGGAAAATAACACAAAGTTGTTCTAATACAAAGAGAAATTAAACAACCAAATGAAATTACAGCTGAAATCTAACACTAAACTAACTAAAGTATCCTAAATTACTTGAAAGAAAATTAGAAGGATGAGAAAGGAAAAAAAAAAAAAAACCTTGAAAAATCGAGGATTCTATTTCTTGAATGAAAAAGCGATTTTAATTACCATTCGAATGCTGTGGAAATGGATACGTGAGAGAATCATGGCTAAATTCTATCATGGACGGCGAGTCCTGGGAAGAAACATGATCAATCCACATTCGAATGCTGCATATGCCAATATGTATAGAGGAAACATACTTCCCATATACGTAAATCAAAGAAATTCTGAAGGTTCCCACCATACATACTTCCTTTATTCATACAGTATACGGGATCCCGTATTACAGAATCCCAGCATTGCTTTTAGTTAAATTTTATAATCTTGAATTTCACTTGTACTTGCTGTAATCTAATTGCATGGGTTCATGTTCCCAAAGGTTTTTTTTTTTTTTTTTATTAACGAGATTGTTACCTTATCATTATTGATTATAAAATATAGTGAAGTTCTAAGCTTTAATTTCATGCTTATGTTAGCTATTGATTGGGCTTTCCAAAATTTGGATAATAAGCTCTACTCTTATATATATATATATATATATGAAATTTCTTGAGAAGGCCAGGGACTATGGTCTTTCGAAAATAAAGTTCCAATCTAATTAATTAGGCATTTCTGAACCTAGAACTGGATGATGAATCAAAGTTCTTGCTTTTTTAATAGTAAATAAAACAAAAAAGAGGTTGAAAATGAAAGCATTGTTATTATGAGGAGGGCGGCTTATTTTGCTTAAACATGTTCTCTCCTTGATGTCATAAAAACAGTCCGCTTTACCTTGGTACATTAGGGATCGAGGCCAAGTCTCGATCACACCACACAAGTAATTTTGATTAATTAATAAGTTTGGTTCAACTTTTTAAAAGTATTTTTATTTTTTGTTTTTTTTAGTTATTATTATTATTATTATTATTATAAACTAGCAACATTTGATTTCTTAACAAAAAAATCAAAATTTCTTTTGAATTTTTTACTTTTTTCAAATTAGCTGATCTCACAGGCCAAGTTTCCATCCTATCATTCTCCTCGTCTCCATTTCAGCCCAAAATTTTAGTCATCTTTAATTTCACCCACAGTGGTTTCTCTTATATACCATCTAAGCTTAATTAATTGATTAATTAATAAATTTTAAAAATTCTCTAATTGATATCTTAAGTTATTAAATTGAATTATAATTTCTCACATGATATTAGAGGTCGAGTCTTAGGTGGTATCATAGGCCAAGACTCCATCCTGAGCCTTTATTCAACTCATCGCCCCATTGGCCAAGTCTAGCTCTAGCTAGATTAATAACTTTTCACATGACCACGCACCCAAGTCAAATAGAATTAAAATTTTGGCGGTCTTGAGACTATATATATATATATATATGATAAACATAAAATTTAAAAGTTTATATATTGATAAACCAGTAAAAACTTACAAAGAAAGTAATACTGGAGAAGTTCTGAACAAACTCTGGAAAGGATTTGTTATGAGTTATGGGTGAGGCATACCACTTCGGAAGGGAAGGGGTGTAAGAACCTCCGATTTAATATGCATTCGACCTCCTTATATAGGAAGGGAAGAGGCATCTGTCTATCAAAGACAATTATGAGACCACATGGGAACAGTTCTTTTTGTCGGTCACGAGATCCGACTGTTGATTCCTTTTTTACTTTTCTGACTGCTACATTCCCAAATAGTGCTCACTTTTTACTGTAGCAATTATTCTTTTCTTGTTTTTGGTCGTCACGCGTGCCTACTTTCGGTGCCTGACAAGGAAAGTTCTTACCAAGGATGGAACACGATCACCTGTGGGGAGATCATATTTCCAATACATGGTCCAAGCTAAACTAAAATGTCCAAAAAAAAAGAACATTTTTGGATAGCTAAGTTGTTGGACAGGAGGACGGATTTTATCATGAAAGATCTGATATCCTTCAAGAATTTGAGGAGGAAATATTTCTGGTGTTGGTCCAAAAAGATTCCACCATCCCAAGAACCAAGTTGGAATGTCAAGTTTAAAGTTCTTATAAAAAAAAAAAAAAGCATCCATGTATGACGGAAACTTTTATTTTGAAAATAAAGAGTGTTATACCAGGCCATCTGATAATCAAAATAGTTATAGGAAGGAGGCTTAAAAGGTACACAAAACTTTTTAGGCCTGTAAAGTTCTTGACCTCATGGTGAAAGCGTGAGGACTTGGAGAATTCTACAAGTAGAATGAGTTATTTCATTTTTATCATTGGCATCAAGATGATGTTTAAAAGCTGCAGATTTAGTATCCACTAAGATAAATTCATAAAATTTTTGAGTTTTTTCAAAATCTGTGGTGTGATACTGAAATACTGGGGAAAACAGTTTATTTGCAATTTCTTGCGGACCCAGTCTCGCAAATTCCTTTTCGCATGCAGCGATGATCAATTGATCTTGTTTTTGAAAATATTTTGATTTGAAAGTTGGAGTGGGGTGAGAAATCTCCACTATTGTTTTTGGTTTTGAAGTTGTGACTTCAGCAAATGTTTGAGTTTTCACAAGCGCTGAAGAGCTTTGTTCTTGTGCAAGTGTTACATATTGCTTTGGAGAATATTGTTTGCAGACTGCGCTTTGTGCAGCCCAACGTTCTGGTGTGCTCTGAGAACACAATTGAAGTTCTTGAAGTTCTTCTTCATCGGCAATATCTGCCCATGATTTTTTCTGCTTTCCCGCAATTGTGCGAGTATAATATTCTGTAGCTGTTGGTTGAGCAGTTGATTTCTGAGTTTGATTTTTAGGTGGAGCAACTGGCTTGCCGCCACCTCTTCCTTTAGGGGGCATCTGAACGATTACCCTGAAGGAATTCTCTGGTTAGGAAGTCTGGAACAGAGTTCGAATCTCCTTTAATATATTCTATTTCAAAATCAAAAATAGATAATATTACTTGCCATCTGGCGAAAATATGTTTTGATGCTAAGTTTTTTACATCTTTTTGTAAAACAGCCTTAGCCGCCTGGCAATCGACGCGGACTAAAAATTTTTGATTTAAAATATCACTTTGAAATTTTGTAATGCATAAAACAATTGACAAAATTTCTTGTTTGATGGTTAAATAGTTTTGTTGTGCTGGATTCAAAGTACCAGAATGGTACTGGACAAATTTTTCTTTACCATCTTCTTTTTGTAAAAGAATTCCTCCAAACCCTATACCTGAGGCATTAGTCTGGACTATCTTAAAAGCTTTGGGATTGGCTATGCTAAGACATTTAAGCCTAGGAGCCTGTTGTTTAATAATTGTAATAATTTTGGTATGTTCTTCTGACCAAGCTGGAGGGTCTTTCTTAAACCTTCTTCTAAGAGGAGCACAAAGTTGACTAAGGTTTGGGAAGAAGTCTGAAATATAATTTAAACATCCTAAAAACCTTTGAAATTGGGTTTTTTCTTTGATAACGTCAGGAAACTTGTTGACGAAATCAATTGAACGTTCTATGGAAAGAATAGTTCCATAATGGATGTTATATCCATTAAACTATTGTGAAGTTTAATACATCATCAATATAAACTATTGTGAAGTTTATATAAGATGCGAAAATATCGTTCATAATATTTTGAAATTCTGATGGCGCGTTCTTTAATCCAAAAGGCATTACATTCCACTCAAAATGTCCAAAAGAAACTGTGAATGCCGTTTTGTATTTATCTTTTTCATGAATTTGAATTTGCCAAAATCCTGATTTCATGTCAAATTTTGAGAATATTTTAGCATTTGAAAGTCTTTGTATTAAATCTTGTTTATATGGCAACGGGTACCTAATCCATTGCAACACATCGTTGAGGGGCTTGTAATTAATTACAAGTCTAGGTACACCTCTTTCAAGTTCTGAAGCCTTTTGAACATAGAAAGCTGTACAACTCCAAGGAGACTTACTTGGCCTGATGAGCTTTTTCTTGAGGAGATCTTTAATTTCCTCAATACAATGTTTTAAAAGTTCTTCTTTCATTTGAATTGGTCTGGCTTTAGTTGGTATATTTGATTCTTGAAAATCCTTAATATAAGGAAGTTTCACGATATGCTTGTTTCTTTCCCAAAAAGCATTGGGATGATCAAAACATACTTCTGATTCTAATTTCTTTTGAAAAGAAATAATTTCTTGCTGAATTGTTCTGTGATTTAATTGTTCATCAATTTTTTTATGAGCAATTTCCTTTTTTAAGAAAAGCAGTTGATTGGTTTTTCTTTCAATCACATTGAGCTCAGGAAAGATTGATAAAGTTTTTAAAAGATTTAATCTTTTAGTTGTGGAGGGCTAATAAATTGAAAAACAATTTGTTTTTTCATAAAATTAGCCTGTATCCCATTACTATCAACCTGAAATGGTTGAATCAAATTTAAAAATGGAGTTCCTAAGATTACATTTTGTCCAATGTCTTTGACAAGGATAAATGGTGTCTTAAGACAAACCCCTCCATTGCACACATGTGCATTGGTAAGTTTATAATTAATTTGAAGTTTATTACCATTATTAGTGCTTAATCTCTCTTTTGTAGTCTCAAAGTATTTAATAGGAACAAGTCCTTCTTGAATACAATTGAGATCTGCACCAGAGTCAATTAAGGCTATGATATCAATTTCATATTCTTTGTTGATCATTATAGTCAACCTAACATGCCATTTTTTATAATTTATTCTAGTTATTAAATTGAGGAAAGGATCATCTTTCTTAATTTCTTCATGTTCAAATTGTTCTGAATCACTATTATTTTCTGTGGATGATGAGACTTTTTCTGTTGAAGAAGAAGCTCTATCTTGTTGTTGTTGGAGAGAAAGTCTAGTGATTTTTATTTTTAAATCACTAATATCTTTTTCACTGGTACTTTTTAATTCTTTTCGGATTTGGATGACTTCTTGTTTTAGATCACTTATAGTAACATTCTTATCTTTTTTAGGTTCAAATCTATCAAAGATTTCTTTAAGATTATAAGAAGTGTTGCTAGAAGACTTTGGTTGTTTCTGTTCTAAATCTTTTCTTAGTTTGATTAAATATTCTTTACGTTTCTCAGGGTCTTTTATCTCATCGATTAGCTCAATGAGAATATCATGTTCTTTAGTTAAAACATTAATACATTTACATTTTTCTTTAATATCTTCTTCAAATTCTTCAGGATTATCATCCTCTTCGGCTGAAGAATATATTTCATCAACTTGGAGCCCTTCTTCTTCTATATCAGATTCTTCTGAATATAGTAGAATGCTCATAAGTTGTTTCTTGAGTTTTTCTGAGATATCAAGTTCATTAATCTTTTGTTTCATAGGACATTGTTTTGAATAGTGACCTACTCTTCTACATTTAAAACAAGCACCGGGTGACTTGTTTGGAGAGTTATTTTTATTGTTTATTTTATTGGATGATGGTTGAAGCCATTTATCCATAAAGTTTTGACCAGGTTTTTTCTGGTTAATTTTTCCAGAATTTTTTCTAGTTGGTCTTCTATAAAAATTAGAAGTTGGTTTAGTAGTATTACCAGTAGTATTACTACTTTTTTTCTTGGCTCTTTTTTCCCTTTTCTTCGCTCTTGTTGAAGGAGCAAGAGATAAAGAAGAAAAACCAAATTGTTCACGGAAAGAACCAAGTTCTTTCTTTCCTTCTATATTTTCCTTTTTCATTTGTTGTTTAAGCTTGTAGTCAGTGCAGAGAGCATGCCTTCAGCTTGTATTGTGCTGACTATGTTTCCATAGGTCAAGTTATCATATGGGATAGTCCCATTATTCTGATCTATGAGCTTAGTTCTAATTTTTTCTGCAAACAGGTTTGGAAGACCTGCTATAAACTTCTCATTCCAAAATGGTTGATTACAATCATTTCTCATCATGACTTTGGTGAGAAATATATCTTTATACCATCTGAAATCTTGAAGTTTAGGACATTTTAGATTTGCTAGAATGTCTGCAGTTTTATCTTTTATCTTGGATGGATCCCCTATAAAATATTTGGTGATGGCAAAGATCAAGGTTGCAACTGCATCCTGAATATCTTCTCCATCTTCATTTTTAATAGAGATACCAAGATGATCAGTTTTAATAGCATTTAAAATTGAATCACGTTCATTTTGTTTAAGATAGTTATCCCACCAACCCTTTAATTGACCAGTGAAACCAGCAACTAGTGCCTGGGCAATTACGTGGTCGGAGGTATCAGGAGACTTGGTTTTGTATGCAGTACAAACCATAGTCATTTCCTGAAGAGTGTTAATTATGTGGTATTCTGTCATACCATCTATGTTCCATTCATAGATAGTCCATCCTTGATATGAAGCTTGAGTGAAAGATCCTCTTTCTTCAAGAGCCATATCAGGAAATGAAGTTCTGGGA
Source organism: Hamamelis virginiana (assembly GCA_017140935.1). Lineage (NCBI taxonomy): Eukaryota > Viridiplantae > Streptophyta > Magnoliopsida > Saxifragales > Hamamelidaceae > Hamamelis > Hamamelis virginiana. Next base: position 3,012 of record JAESVK010081297.1, on the reverse strand, counting down.
TAAAAATTTCTTAGAGGTTGAGCATGATGGATCTTATTGACTTCCATCTGCTTATCAATTTCTTGATTTTTTAATGCCTCTAGGATTTCATCTATCTCAGATTCAGAGTCATCAGTTTTATTTATGACTACAATAGTTTTTCCCCTAGAAGGTTCTGGAGTATCAGGGACATCTGTAACCCCTGGAAACCTTTCTAAGACTTCATCAATGGATTTAAGTTTATCGTCAATTATCTTGCAAATGTCCATTGATAATTCCTTATTATGTTTTTTAGGAATTTCATGGGGTTTGAACAGAGGAGTTTCATCTTCCTGAAAGGAAGATGAACCTTTTTCTGAACTAGGTTTTCAACTCGGGTAAGTTGTTCACCTATAGTTACAAGATGTTGATTTGTGAAGTTATTTTGTTCAATAATTTTTGTTATGTCTCTGTTTTCAGAAGTTTTCTTATAAGGAGAAGCTGTAACAGTATTTCCCCTTATAGGAATTTCAAATTGTTCCAAAGGCGGATGAATCGATTCTCTGGAAGTATTTGGAGAAACCTGCCAAGTTTTAGTAGTTTTATTTAAGACATTTAGTCCACGCTTATTCTTATAATTAAATTTCAAACCATTTAAAGAAACAGATATGAAATTTATGAATGTTCATAAAGTTATAATAAAGATCTTGAATAAGTTGTCTTTCATTTTTATTATAATTCTTAAAAAAGTTTGTTCAAAGTTTTTTATTAGCTTTGCTATAAAAATCTTCTCTTAAAAGTTCTTTGTTAATCTCAAACTCTCTTTCTATTACTAAAAGTTGTGGATCATTGACTTGAGAATATGTAGGAAACATACTCTCATCATCTTCAGGCTTTACCTGTTCTTGTTCTGAAGGAGTTGTAGTATAATATGGTTGAGGAATATTTGAATTTCGGACTCCAGCTAAATTTGGAATTCTTTCCTCAAATGTTCTAGTTGGTATAGAAGAACAAGATAACCTTGCATCTTCCAAAGGCAATTTAACTTCTTGAGGAAGCCTGAATGAGCTTCTGGGTCTGAAGCTTATTCCAACACTTCCATCACTATATTCTACCATTCTCCTTATCTTAGAAGTTGCAGTTTCTGGTTGTTTAGGTGGAGGAAGTACTTTGGGAAGTCTCCATTCCTCAGGGAATGTAAGTTCATTCCAAAGTATCTTCTTGGGTGTAATAATTTATCCATTCTTTGCAGCATTAGTTTGAATTAAGAGAGTTTCTCCCTTAGTATGAAAGTTTTTGGCTCTAGGATCTAAAAAAGTTGTAAAAACTTTATATCGAATCCTAGTATTATAATAGAATGAGATCCTCTTTTAGCTTCAGTATTATGAACTTGTATGTTTAATGTGAGAACATCTAGTATATTCTCATCATTAAGACTTATACAATAGTTTGGAAAACAGTTAAAATAGACTGGTCCATCATGCAGTCCAGCCTGGATTCCTCCTAACATGGATTTATCAAAATTTAGCAGCCTGCAGTCTCTTAATGCCATAAGTATTGACATATCAAAACCTTCCCTTAGTAAGGGTTTTGCTGCTACTTGAACTAATCCTATGTGAAGGAATCTAAAGTTTTGTTCTCGATATCGAGTTATGGACTCTTTATCGAAAAGTTGAATTGTTTCGAACTCATTTTTGGAGCTCTATAGTTCGTTCCTCTATCTTGATATTTAGATCAGCGAAGTACTCAAAGGTACCTCGATGATAAATATCTTTTCCAGGAACTTTTGGAATTTTCCAGTTATCAAAGTTTTCATTATCATTATTAAATTTTGTTTATTGTTTATTCACTGTTTCTTTTTCTTTACCCCTTCGGGAGGACGATGATGCCCTAGACAGAGTTCGTGAAAGGAAACTCATATCTTCTGGTTTTCTAGGTTTGCCTCATTCGGCGATCTAACTTAAGTCCTAAGGTCAGCCTCACTGCCCTAACACCTGTCCGTCGGTTAAGCGGGACTTACAGTCGGTGATCTGACTCTAGGCCAGTCAACACATTCTTCCACCCACTCTCTATGGCTCTGATAACATTCGTTACCCAGAAGTAGATAGAAATTAAAACAGAAGACCGACAAAGTCTATGCATATATATATATATATATATATATATATATAGGTGGTCACTTGCACGTACATAATGTCGTCCCCACTCGTGTGAAAACGGTTTCTAATCCTCCCTAGTCTCAATTAATAATTCAGGTAGTCTTGAGACTACTACATATTCGATGGTACTTCGGTAGTCAGGGTTCACCAATCTTTGCATGATCCAGCACTACCAATATTAATAATTAGGTAATTTCAAGAGTTTCACAAAGTCACTAAATTCATAGTGGTCCTGTTGCCGTGGACCCTGGCTTGTTTCCAGATTTGCATAGACTTTGTTGGTCTTCACGTACCCAACCAAAATCCAATTATATTATATATATAACAAAAAAATGGAGAATAAAATAGTCAATATGATGTGTTACAGTTCTTAAATTTTCATTATCTTGACCACAAAAATAACTACTTATCATTTTTAGAACTTAGGAGTTCAGAATAAAGATAACTTTTATTATATATATATATATATATGGAATAGGTTCACTTGACACATATTTTTACTCCTAATTTGACACGTTGTTTGAAAAAACCCAGCGTCGGATGAGAATTTTGAGAAACTGATCGTTGAAAATGATCACATTGATCCAACGGCTACTTTTTAAAAAATATCACAGTTTTAAAATAAACTGTAAAAAAAGTATATGAAACTGTCACAATTAATTTTTTGAAAAACCAACCGTTGGATCAATGTGATGTTTTGTATATATGATGTATATAAGCAGAATATATAATCCAACGGCCAGTTTCTTAAAATACTCATCCCATACTGGGTTTTGCAAACTGCGTGTCAAATTAGGAGTAAAAATATGTGTAAAGGGAACCTGTCCCTATATATATATATATATATCCAAAAGTCTCTAAATTTAAGTGTTACATTTTTTTTCCTATCAAATGG
>JAESVK010081293.1:0-19498 GCA_017140935.1 Hamamelis virginiana | reverse complement strand
CCTCTTACACAAACTAAAATACACAAATTTTATTCAATCACAAAACTCTTCGCATAAGAGCATCCATTACATCATTCTATAATAGGGTTATCCTTATCAGAGTACAAGACACAACTAACTTACTTCTAAAAGAAGAACCATTTTGCTAATGATAGGATAACATACATTACTTATCAAAAATATAAAAAATATAATATATATATATATATATAAAAACAGAGAGAATAACATACATTACTTGTTAGTAGTCATTAGTTTACAATAGAAGCAATTATTAACCAGTTGAAAGAGGTGCAGTTTTGGCACCCTAGGGTACCACATCTTGCTTTTTGGTCCATTACTTGGGCTAATTATAACTGTGGAAACAAACAAGAGACACAGACTTATAACACTATATGCACACACCAACACAGCAAATGGAAAAGAAAAGGAACATGGACATGGCAAGGGCACAACAGTAAATAAATATAGCCATATAAAATTATAATTTTACCCAGACACAAGTATAGGCTTGTCAAAGACATGCCAGCATGTGACACATACAAGGCTCCTCTTACAAGTGTCCGTGCTATATCCAACATGTGTGACATGCACACAACTATTTGATCGAAAGTGGACCCTTAATGGGAACCGAGTCCAGGACATCCCATTTTTCGTCTTGACTAGAGAAGGACAAATATTTTAGTCTTTAGAGTTTCCCTAGCCAGTCGAATGCCACGGCACCACATACCAATGCCATGATTGGCAAAGAGGCCACAATTGGACCACAATTGGATCTGTAGTCAAGCAAGACCTAGAATGTGTTTATGTCAAAGTAGAATCATTAGCTAGGGACCTAGCCAATGTTAGCACCATTGCCACACCTATGCCCATAGTTTAGGATTTGCCCATGCCCATTATGTTGGAAGCCCAAAAAACTACACCAAGCTCATCATCAACGCATTATTGAAGCCCTGGGTCCATGGTCCATGTTACTTGGATGATAGAACATGCAAAAAAGAGAGAGATGAGAGAAAAGTGGCTCCTAATCATTTCAAGTTACTCCTAACACACACACACAAAATGAAAAAACATGGAAGGTTTCACTAAGAAAAAAGAAACAACGAGATAATGAACTTATATTTGTTTTATATCCATGGCACCATTAAACATAGATAATGGACAAAAGCAAGGGAAGAACAGAAACCAAATTTTCATCATCAATTTTGTCTCACAGAATCATTCGGAAAGGATTGGTTTTAGACAACTTAGTCTCAAGAATATCGTACAAGCTCCAATTAAATTACTATCACTATACAATCAGACATATAACCTACCTAAGCCTTACATTGACTCCACTGTATGACTCATATGGCATCTCAACAGTAGAAAATTCAAAGGGATATGTCTTTCTTTCATATAATTCACCAGGAACATCAAGCTCACGCACTGCACAAAAAATAATGAGAGTCAGGACCTATACACAAACAGCAACTTACTATCACTGATCAATGGAGAAAAAATGACAACTGCTGCACCCATAACAATCACACTGAGAAAGAAGTTTAGCATGGGTTCATGTCGAAAATGATAATCATGTATACAGCAAAAAATGAGACTGACAAGAAAAATGAAATGAATATGTTGTTTTGCCCATTGGTTTGCCATCTTCATAGGAATTTATTATTAATCTATTTTAACATATTTTACACTTAAATACACTCACCGAGAGATGTAAAATCATAAAAGTTGCCTCTGTCAAAGTATAATTCTGCAATAAGGAAAAAAGAATAACAAGGTGAAACATTGAGGTACATTATAATAAATGGAAATGATCAAGACAACTATCCAATGGAGTAAAAATAAAAATTACAATGCTACACATGTTCATGCAAAACAACAGTTAAAATAAAGCTGAGAATTGCATCTATTATCTATTACTATTAGATAATCCAAGCCCCCTTTTAAAAAGCTGACGTGGCCAGCTCCTCTTCAATCTACTTTTTTTCCCTCAATCTTCTTTCTCTTTATCTCCCTCACCGTCCCTCAATACCTTTTTTTCTTAATTTATTCTCTCTCTCTCTCTCTCTCTCTCTCTCTCTCTCTCTCTTCCTCTAATAGACATCCTCACTCTCACACCCGAGTATCACCCAAGGTTTTGCACATAACACACAACTTAGATGAAAAGCAAGACAAGGGTCTTCTCCTTTGGAACACATCATTATTATTGATTCTCCTAAGGGCAACGCAATAAGCAAAAACTTGAACTTTAATAGGCACCTTTGGTCTCCAAATCATCAAATAAGGAAGAAAATTTGGAATGGAAAGGACATCAATCAAAGTACTGAAAAAAGGACTTACAAGAAAAGCTTCAGGTAACCACTTCCTTTTATCAGAAACCAATCGCCCAAAATAAACCCCATTATGAAAGTAAAATGAAAGCTCAGAACATTCTCTATCATTGAAATTACGAAAAAGCTAAAATCCCAAGAATGTGGAAGAAACCATATAAGAAATTGAATGATGAATGCTAAGAATTGTACCGTGCTGTCATTTACTTTTGAAATAGCTAAGTAGGTTAGTATTTCATAAACTAGTTAGTTAGAATATTATAGGAGCCTATAAATACCTATCTAGCAATTAAAGAATCAGTTTTACATCATTTTAGAATCAGTTGCATACCTGTAACAGAGTTTTAAGTTCTCTGTTTGGCTATTCTTTGTTATTTCCAACTTAGTTCTTCAATTCAATGCAATTTATCTTCAATTTCTTGGTGAATTTGGATCTCAATTGAGATCATATGGCATCAGAGCATTCCGATCCATTTCCACTAAGTTTGAGCATCCACGATTGGATTCAAGCCTTAATTCCTTGATTTTGTTCTAGCAAAAACCCTAGAAAATGAGTTCCAATGCATTCTTAGTGATTCTCCAAAGTTCGAAGCTTCCATACAGCTCCAATAGTGATCAACTCCTTGTAGAAAATCAATTGCAATTGAAGAATAGTTAAGATAGCTCAATTGTTCTTGGATCTGATCGAGTTTGAGAGCCGCAATTTGGTCAAATTTTATCAAGTTTGTTTGCGGTGTAAGCTTGAGTGGGGATTTTGACCTGGACATTAGCCACGCAAGATGACACAATCGTAAAAAGTATAAGGTGGAGGAGAGAATGAAGCGACTTGAGAGCTTAACAGAGTAGTAAGGAAGAACAAAGGGCATGGGGACCGGAGTCAACCCTAACCCTTACGCAAGGGAGTTTTGGTATCGAGCTCAAGAAGCTAGAAGGTGCCCACACGTAATTACAGCCGTTGACTTAGTTGTTGGCACTATTGATGATATATTGTGTCTATGTCTATAGAATTCCGAAATTTAGTTCCTGATTTTTAGAGATTTGTTTCTGTTTTTATTTATTATGTTTCCTATTTTAAAATAAAGAGATAAGGATGGCTGTATCCCAAATCTCATCTGTTATTCTGTCCATGTATATCCCTTGTTTTAAGGGATTGATTGTTACTAGAATTGTGGAGATTCGATGACAGATCTATTGTCATGTTTCTCCTATATATTCTAGTCTTTTCTACTGTTTTAGTTATCAGAAAATATAGAGTTTTCCTCTCTATAATTCTTTATGGTATCAGAGCCAAATCTATACCTATCCCAACCAAAATGGTGAAACACGGACTGGCCATCGCAGACACAACCTCTATCTCGGACATGACCTCTAGCCAAGAGGCCATCTCTTCCAACATCAATGGCGGATCAGAAAGTCTGGTTATGCCTATCACCAAGCATAAGTTGAATGAAAAAAATTACCTGCAGTGGTCTCATTCAGTTATGTTGTTTATCTGTGGGAAAGGAAAAGATGACTACCTCACCAGGGGAGCCACCACTCCATCAACAGAGGATCAAAAATACAAGGCATGGAAATCTGAAAACTGCATGGTGATGTCGTGGTTAATAAATTCCATGACCAAAGAAATAGGAGAAAACTTCATGTACTACAAGACAACCAAGGAGATTTGGGATGCTGCAAAGGAAACCTACTCTAATAACGAAAATACCTCTGAATTATTTGAGGTAAAAGGTATCCTACATGATCTCCAACAAGGTGAATTTACTGTCACTCAATATTTTAATATCCTGAATAGGTATTGGCAGCAACTAGATCTCTTTGATGACGCTAAACTTGACTGTCCAGAATGTAGTCTCAAGTATAAAAAGATTGTTGACAAAGAAAGAATTTTTTCAATTTTTATTTGGTCTTAACAAAGATCTGGATGCAATAAGAGGAAGAATCCTCGGGATTAAGCCTCTTCCTTCAATCAGAGAAGTTTTTTCTAAGGTTAGAAGAGAGGAAAGGAGGAAGAAGGTTATGATGGGAAACCAAGTCCCACTAAACCCGAATGAAGGCTCTGCCCTTGCAGCCCGCGGAACTAATTTTCCTTTGGACAATAATGGGCCAAAGAGGGGAGGAAGACCATGGTGTGACCACTGCAGAAAACCTGGACACACCAAGGACAACTGCTGGAAGTTGCACGGAAACCAGCGGACTGGAAACCAAGAACTCCTGCTGAAAGTCGCGGCATCATGACCACTAGAGAAGCACAGTCTGAACCCAAGACCTCACTGTTCAGTAAAGAGCAAATTGAAATGCTTCAAAAATTAATCAATCAACAATCATCATTCCCTTCACAGCCCACAGGAACTGGATCAATCGCTCAAAAAGGTAATTTCTCAGCGACTTTGAGCACTCAAATGGAGAAAAACAACACCTGGATTGTAGACTCCGGTGCATCTGATCATATGACTGGTAATGCTACCCTATTTCTCAACTATAGCCCAAGTTCTGGAAATTTTATGGTTCGAATTGCTAATGGGTCATTGACTAAGGTGCCTGGAAGAGGATCTGTTGCTATTACAGATGAACTAATTCTAACTTCTGTTCTTTTGGTTCCAAATTTGACTTGCAATTTGCTGTCCATAAGCAAACTCCCAAGGATTTGAATTGTGTTACTAATTTCTTCTCAAATCATTGTGAATTTCAGGACTTCGAATCGGGGAGGATGATTGGCAATGCTAAGGAGTGTGCAGGGCTCTATCTCCTTAAAAGTCCTAATAATTCTAAAGAACAAGCTCAAGTTGCAAGTAGTGTGTCTTTCCCTGTCTTTTCAAATTTATCCAATAACAATAGTGCAATCATGTTGTGGCATAGATTAGGTCACCCCAATTTCCAGTATTTGAAAAGATTGTTTCCCACCTTATTCAATAATACCAATACTGAGTTTTTCCAATGTGAAGTGTGTCAATTATCCAAACATGTGAGAAACAATTATCCAATCCAAGGGTACAGAACATCTCATCCTTTTGCAATTATTCACAGTGATATATGGGGACACTCTAGAGTTAAAAATGTCTCAGGAGCTCGGTGGTTTGTGTCTTTTGTTGATGATCATACTAGGGTAACCTGGATATATTTAATGAAAGAAAAATCTGAGGTTGGTACTATCTTCGAAAGCTTCAACAGCATGATCCAAACACAATTTCAGACAAAAATAAAGGTGTTTAGATAAGATAATGCTAAAGAGTATTTCAAATCTATACTTGGCGAATATCTTATGAGTCATGGGATAGTGCATCAAAGCTCTTGTGTTGACACTCCTCAACAAAACGGGGTGGCGGAAAGGAAAAACAGACATATTCTTGAAGTAGCCAGATCTATTATGTTCACTACAAATGTCCCCAAACATTTTTGGGGAGAGGCAGTCCTCACAGCCACATACCTCATTAATAAAATGCCATCAAGAGTTCTCAAATTCCAAACACCTTGCCAAGCCCTTCTCCTCTCTTACCCAGATACCAGGATCATCTCATCCCTACCATTAAAAGTATTTGGGTGTACAACATTCGTTCATATCCCTCAACAGCACCGAAGCAAATTTGACCCAAAGGCCATCAAATGTCTCTTTCTTGGTTACTCACCCAATCAAAAAGGTTACAAATGTTACTCACCTATCACTAGAAGATTCTACACATCTATAGATGTAACATTTTTTGAGAACCAATCCTATTACCCAAAAACTCACATTCAGGGGGAGAACTTAGAAGAATGTAATTTTTGGTTTGACACCCCAAATATCATTCCACCAGAAACTGAGCCAAATATCATTCCACCAGAAACCGAGCCAAACACCATCACCAAAACAACTTTGCCTAACAATCAAGACCCTGTCACTCCAGTATGCACTCAACCTGCAATTGATCACGAGCTATGTGTTTATTCAAGGAGGAAAAGACCCCAAGAGGAGATAGAGGATCGCACACTTCCCGAGCAAAACCATGGATCCAATCCAAGTCTAGACAGTCCAGGTAATATTGTTCATGAAATTCAGACTGATGTTACTGCTAATAATGATCTGGATGCTCCTATTGCATTGAGGAAAGGTGTGAGATCATGTACTAAGCATCCAATCTACAATTTTGTTTCTTATGATGGTCTATCGTCAGAATATCGGGCTTTTGTTACTAATTTATCCAATATAGAAATTCCACATAGTATTTATGATGCTCTACAAAAATCATAATGGAAGGCAGCAATTGGAGAAGAAATTAGTGCTCTAAAAAAGAGTGGTAGTTGGGAACTCATAGATCTACCAGAAGGGAAACAACCAGTGGGATGCAAGTGGATTTTCACTGTCAAGTATAAACCAGATGGGAATGTAAACCGCTACAAAGCAAGGCTTATTGCTAAAGGATTCACTCAAACCTACGACATAGACTACCAAGAGACCTTTGCTCCTGTTGCCAAGCTTAATACTGTTCGGGTTTTGCTATCCTTGGCAGCTAACTTAGATTGGCCTCTTCATTGATTAGATGTAAAAAATGCCTTCCTCAACGGTGACTTGGAAGATGAAGTGTACATGGAAATTCCACCAGGTTTTGAGACAAGAAGTAATGTTAACAAAGTCTGCAAGCCCCGGAAGTCTCTGTATCGACTTAAGCAATCTCCTAGAGTGTGGTTTGACAGGTTCACAAAAGTAGTCAAGAAGCATGGGTACTCTCTGGGGCAAGCTGGTCATACTTTGTTCACTAAATTCTTTCCTAATGGGAAAGTTGCTATTCTAATCGTTTATGTTGACGATATTATTGTGACAGGGGATTATACTGAAGAAATGGACTACTTGAAGGAAGTTTTTGCTAGAGAATTTGAAATCAAAGACCTAGGAACTCTGAAATACTTCCTAGGCATGGAGGCTGCTCATTCGAAGAAAGGTATTGTGGTTTCACAACGAAAGTACATCTTGGACTTACTGAAAGAAACTAGAATGTTAGGATGCAAGCCTGCAGACACTCCGATGGAATCAAATTACAAAATTGGTTTAAAAGAGGATAGTCCTCCTATTGACACGGGGAGATATCAACGGCTGGTAGGAAAACTCATTTAACTCTCTCACACAAGGCCAGATATAGGTTTTCCGGTTAGTGTTGTAAGTCAATTCATGAACAAGCCCAATGAAGAACATCTTGAAACAGTTTATCGGATCCTCCGATACTTGAAAATGACTCCGGGTAAAGGAATATTCTTTCGAAAGGAACGAATAAGGAAGTTGAAGTATATTCAAATGCAGATTGGGCAGGATTCGTTACAGACCGAAGATCAACAACTAGTTATTGCACCTATGTATGGGGAAACTTGGTAACTTGGCAACTTGGCGTAGCAAAAAGCAGTTTGTTGTTGCAAGGAGTAGTGCCGAGGCAGAGTACAGAGTACAGGGCTTTAGCTCAGAGTATATGTGAAGGGATTTAGTTGAGAAGATTGCTTAACGAATTAAGAATTTCAACAAAAGATTCAATGAAGGTGTTTTGTGATAATTTGGCTACAACCAGTATTGCTAAAAATCATGTTCATCATGATAGGATTAAGCATGTGGAGCTAGACCGTTATTTCATCAAAGAAAAGGTTGAAGAAGGGATACTAAACTTGATTTACATTCCTACACATCTTCAAGTGGCTGACATTCTAACGAAAGCTCTAGGAAGAATAAAGTTTGAAGAATTGACTTCCAAGCTGGGAATGATTGATATCTATTCCCAGCTTGAGGGGGAGTGTGGAATTCCGAAATTTAGTTCCTGATTTATAGGGATTTGTTTCTGTTTTTATTTATTCCGTTTGCTAGTTTAAAATAAAGAGATAAGGATGGCTGTATCCCAAATCTCATATGTTATTTTGTCCATGTATATCCCTTGTTTTAAGGGATTGATTGTTACTAGAATTGTGGAGATTCAATGACAGATCTGTTGTGATGTTTCTCCTATATATTCTAGTCTTTCCTACTGTTTTAGTTATCAGAAAATATAGAGTTTTCCTCTCTATAATTCATTAATATCTAAGTTCATGTGCACATAACCCCTCTTCCATAATAGGGTGTGCCTCTCATAACAAGACAAAATGTGGGAGACAACCAAGTTCTGATTAAGGTTGAGCCAACATGGGATACTTAGTTTAGTCTTTCTAGGTTGAAGATTAGGTATTACAGGTCCAATGGGAGGAACCTACGACCTAGGGGTGGAAGTCCACAGTGAGTCAAAGTGTGCATGCATGCACTAGCACTAATGCGACGAGTCAATAGCTGCAATAAGTAAATTGTAGGGTGTTTGCCATGTGTTTCAGATCACATCATGCTCGCTGCAATGCATAAACTATGGGATGTTTGCCACGTGTTTCAGAGCACGTCATGCTCATCATGCTCTCAAGTAGGCTAAGCCAGAAAACGTCCTCTCCCCCTCAATCATAGGGGGAAGAGCTTCCTTAACCTAGCCGGCCTTCATCCCAACCTCTAATCCTTACTCCCATCAAATCATCCTAAGAGGGTGAGGTCGATAGCCAATGACCCCATGCCCTCCCATATCCAGCACTAAGCTAGAAGTCGAGTCTCCTCAGGCTCTGTTGTTGATCCGAGCAAGCATAAAGCATCGTAAAGTGATGCCTTGGGCACATCTAAGGGGAGTTGAGGCAGCTCGTGCGCCCTAGCCTCCACCATGGTGGTGGGCATCCTCATGGAAGGCATCTGCCCTAGGGTAGGCCCAGCAAGACAAGGCAACTTGACGGGGGGGATTAAATTGGACACAAGATCAAGAGATCTGGTCTTTGTTCCATGTGTCAGGTTCTTATTGGTTTGTGCATTTACCCTTTACATGACATCGCTACTGTTTGAGTATCAACAGAGTTTAAGAGCTGGAACTCTTATCAAATTTGAAAGATGTAACCAAGTCGAGTCTAATCGACTAAACCTTTGGTGAACTTATGATCAATTGCTTGATTGATCTCTTTCCATTGATTAGAGTGTTTCATATTCGAGAATTTGCAAAGTGATTTGAAATTTTTGCTGTCAATTGATCAGTTTCTCTTGACATTTGAAATTGAATACTAAAGCTACTGATTCGATTGCCTTAGTAGCGTCTATTTAAGATACCACTAATTCAATTGGCTGTAGTGCTCGATCAATGATCTAAATACTGTGATCTAGTTAATGAGATTTGGTTTGTTATTGTGATTGAGCAAACTACTGGTGACGTGTTTTGTGCACTGCTGTGTGTAATTTTGAAGCTTCTTATGGCACAAAGAGGGAGAGGAAGAAGAGCTAGAGGTAGAGACAATTAAGTGAATATTGGTCAAGGTATTGATGTTAATCCTCTAGTAGGAAGACATGCTGGACAGCAGCATAATCATAACCAAGATAGACAAGATACCACTGATTCAATTTGCTGCAGTGACCAATTAGTGATCTGATTACTGTGATCTGGTTGCTATGATTTGCTTTGTTATTGTGATCAAGCACACTACTGGTGGAGTGTTTTTGTGTACTACTGTGTGTAATATTGAAGCCTCTTATGGCACAAAGAGGGAGAGGAAGAAGAGGTAAGAGGTAGAAGTAGAGACAATCAAGTAAATATTGGTGAAAGTGTGGATGTTAATCCTTCGATGGAAAGACATGCTAGACCACAGCACATCGTCAAGAAGATGAGTTTGCTGATTTGAGGAGATAGATGGCTGAACTTATAAATATGGTACAACAATTACAACCTCCAAGTTAGGTTAGTGATGAGTCCAAGGACAATCAAACTCAATTTGAGAGTCCGTTTGGGAATCCTCAAAGAGGAAGACAATATGCTAAAAGGAAAGAGTCTAGGGTTGAGTATAACATCAAGATTGATCTACGGAGTTCCAAAAAAGTCTCAATCCGGATGAATTCGTAGATTAGCTTAATACTCTTTAGAGATTATTTGATTATGATGAAGTTTCCGAGGAGAGGAATGTGAAATTGATGTCAATTCACCTTAAAGGAGGAGCATCCGCATGGTGGGAACAATTGCAAATTTTCTGCCAAAGGAGTGGGAAAGGAAATATTAGAGATTGGAAAGAAAAAAAATGACGATGCCGCTTAGAGAGTACTTTCTTCCCTTTAACTATACACAAACTCTTTACAAGAATTTGCACTTAGACGAAATAGAAGTGTTAGATAAATATACCAAAGCCTTCCACTAAAAAAGAGCTTCTTAACAATCACAAACTATAAGCTGAGCCTGAAGCAGTGAACCGAATTCACTTTCAAAACCATACTTCTTACAGCTAACTCGTCCAATTCAACGATAACACACAGTGCAAATGAACGTAAGTTACTATATCAAATCCCCCCCAATGCCATCGAGGAGCGAGTGGTAAGGCCATAATCTACAAGGGAACGAATCACTATTCTTCCATTGGGGACATATGCATGAATGACAACATCAAACACCACGCATCTGCCACCTTCCTATTGTTTAGGTGGCACCGACGAGATCTAGCTAAGGTAAGGAACATTCTATCGTGATTGCTCCACTCCATCGCGATCTCATGAACTAAACTCCATTTCCTTCCCGCCGTAAAGAAAATGGGTGTTGTGCTAAAGGTAAGTTTCAAGGCAAGGGGTGGGAAAAAAAATAGATGAATGATTCATTGAGATCGACGAGGTATTTCAGCCCCAAAATGAAGAATCAATGGAATGTCTGTCTATCCATCATCATCCATTCTATCTGTAATTCTAAGGGATCTCTATACAAATTGGAGGGTCTAATTGTTGCTAAACCTGAGGAGGGTCAATGTATCAGGTGTTATGTAATTTAGATTTGGCTGTCGCAGTGCAGTAAAGAAGGGAAAGGGAGAGTGTTCAGTACAGATACTAATAGGTGCATGATGCACCACTTAGGGTATGAAATAGATGATGGGACAGATTGTTGCTGTGAAGCGAAGTCCCACATCGCCTAGGTATGAAAGTAATGTGTTGTATATAAGCGTGAGGCCACTCTCACCTCTTAAGCTAGCTTTTGGGGTTGAGTTCTACCCAAGACCGTGTAACATGGTACCAAAGCACTAGGGTTTTCTTTTTGTTTCTATCTTTGCTGCCGTTGTCACTGCTGCTTCTCTCTACACCGCTGCCTCTCTTTCCTTGCTGCTACTGATTGCTGCCTCCCTTACTGCCGCTGCTACCTGCTGCCTTTTTCTCCTCTTTCTGCCGTCACTGCCTCTCTATTTGCTGCTGTTATCTCTCTCTCCCTGCCTCAACTACCTGCTACCTCTCTCACTGCCGCCACTACCTGCTACCTATCTATTCTCTCTCTGCCACCACTATCTCTCTCTTATTTGACCACTGTTGCCACTATCTTCTCTCCATAGTATCTACTTAAATTTTCATTGGTGCTTATCTTTGTCTCTTATCTCTCTCAAAACTTTTTAACATGGCCGACGAGAAAATTCAAACAATTAGCATCCGTTTGAATGAGAATAACTTCTCCTATTGAGCCAAAGTTATGGAAAATTTTCTTATTGGTTGTGGACGAAGGGAGTACATTGACAAAACTAGTCCAAAACCTATGGATCCTAAAGCTGATGGATATGCCTCGAATCTAGCCAAATGGAAAATGGGAAATGCTCAGGTTCTACTTGGCTTCACAATTCGGTGGAACCAAGTATTGGTCAAAATTTTTCGAAGTTTGATTCTGCTCATTTGGAATCAGAGCTGGCATACTGAGGGATGGGTAGGGTGCGTGTCCCTGGGCTGCACGCGACAGGTGCTGTCAAGTGAGCACATTGCGCATGAGGGAGGGTGTGAAGCGAAGTCCCACATCACCTAGGTATGAAAGTAATGTTCTGTATATAAGCGTAAGGGCACCCTCACCTCTTGAGCTAGCTTTTGGGGTTGAGTTCTACCCAAGACCGTGTAACAGTTGCAATACGTTGTGGTGCGAATTAGTGATGGTTGTGAGGCCTAAACCTAAAGACTTGGTAGAACAGCTACTACTATCAATGAAGCAGAATGCAGTGCAGAGTGTAAATTTTGAGGCTTTAGAATGGGTTCTTAGAAGAATTAAAATAAACAAATTCTTAAACATGTCCAACGAGGGCTTTAACAAGGAGGTTTTTCGCCTTTTTTCAACTAATGGAAGGAGAGAGAGAGAGATCCCTTTATTGGTACGAAAATATCACTGTCAAGTGAGAAATCAGCAAGAAAGCTATACAGGCTTGAATGTTCCATTAACTAGGATAAATGATGTGGGGGTCCACACAATAGGGAAGGAAATAAAAGCAAGAAAAGGTCTGGTCTTTATCTTTGTTGTAATGAGTTTTAAGGTAAATTCATGGAATGTTAGGAGACTTTAAATTTAGTGGATAATAGAAGGATTATGAAAACTATTCTAAAAGAATGGAGGCTAGATATAATTACCCTTCAACAAACAAAGCTGGAAAAGCTCAACAAGGAGTTAGTTAGAAGCCTTTGGGATTCTATTTTTGTGGAGTCGGAGGCACTAGGGGCTACGGGAACTACAGGTGGCATTTTCGTTTTACGGGATAATAGATTGGTTACAAAGTTGGATCGTTCTACTGTGAG
The DNA here is from genome assembly GCA_017140935.1 of Hamamelis virginiana. Classification (NCBI taxonomy): domain Eukaryota; kingdom Viridiplantae; phylum Streptophyta; class Magnoliopsida; order Saxifragales; family Hamamelidaceae; genus Hamamelis; species Hamamelis virginiana. The sequence goes on along the minus strand of JAESVK010081293.1, from coordinate 6,598 downwards.
TTGCCTTTTCAAAGATTTAATGGTTTTTGTCGGTTGTTTTCAAGGGTGTATAGTCCTAATGAAGAGAAAGATTAGAAACTCCTATGTGGGGGAGGTGATTTTAATTTGGTGCAATTTCATGGGGAGAGGAGGGGTTGTGTGAGAATATTACCATCTATAAAGGCATTATTGGATGTTATTACCCATTATAATCTATTGATATTCATTCCTATGGTGGGAGGTTTCGTTACTTGGTTAAATAACCATGATGATCTAGCTGTGTCTGGATTGTATCGTTTTCTTGTTTCGACTTATTCAGAGGTTCAACATCTAATTGTTATTCAATCCCTTCTTCTTAGGCCAATGGATGATCATTCTCCAATTCTTCTTGATTACAAGGGGGATAACCTTCTCAAAGGGTCCTTTTTCGTTTTGAGATCATGTGGCTTAAAGCAAAAGGCTTTGTGGATATGGTGAGGAGGGGTGGAATTCGTTTATTTTTTTAGGAGCACTTAGTTTTGTTTTTAGAAAGAAACTAAAGGCTTTGAAGGACAAGATAAAAAAGTGGAATACAAGGTCTTTGGCAGGGTAGAGGAGGGAAGAGTAAGGGAGTTCTAGATTAATACTTTAGATCTTATTGAAGATAGAGGGTTATCTAATGACCAAAGACTAAAGAGAAAAACGTCTTTATCTTCAAGGGAAGTTAAAATGATCAGCAAAGATGAAGGAAATCTCTGGGAGTCAAAAAATCAAGGGCTCTTTGGTTAAAAGAGGGGACAAGAACACGAAATTCTTTCATAGGTTAGAAAACTCTCATCAAAGGACTAACTTCATTAAGAAGGTGAATTGCAATGGAGATTTTGTGGAAGAAAAGAGACATCATAAACAATTTTGTAAAGTTCTTCAAATATATTTTTTGAGAAGAGGTGGTCAGAAGATCCTTGCTAGATGGTATGGAGTGCTCTTCAATCGAGGATTGGTTATCTTAGTTGGAGAGGTCTTTTGGAGAAGATGAAGTTATTGGGGCTTTTAAAGATTGTAATGGGGATAAAACATCAGGTCGAACTGGTTTCTCTAAAGCCTTTTTCCAAATTTGTTCGATAATCATGAAAGATGATGAATTTTTTTGACAGGTCCATGCTATGCTGCTCAAACTATTTGCTTTACCCAAGAGTACCTGCACTCAATAAGAGTAATTGGCTATGATCATAAGGGTACTCCTACCAGATACTTTAAATAGTGGAAAATCTTTGGAAAATAGACAAATCTGACACTTAGACACGTAATAAATGACTACGCCCTTACCCGAGGTCAAGTAACATAGGTTCCACGAACAGTTTTCTATTGAAAATAGTCTAACTTGATCTCTTTGATACCCAAAACTGTAAGTGTGCTAGCCATAAGAGATTTCAAACCACTAACTTAGTGGCAGTTCCTGTTAGATCCAAATCCAAGAGAAAGCATACTTTTTGTAAAAATCTAGCACCATTCCTATGAAACCACATGGCATATAAGTCTCTAAGATTAGGGTTTCACACCTCTAGGGCTTGGTAGAAACCTTTGGAGAAGAAGGATATTGATGTAGAACACAAAAATCTAGATATTCCAAGCTTTATTCAACTCTATGACCTTAGGGCTCCCAAGAGAGGAAGAGAGATGTTGGGATCTCAAAACAAAACACAAGAGAAGGCCTCCAAGAGTAGTGGCCTGCCCTAGGAGTTTAATTCCTTTTTATAGTGCTCTCTAAAACCCTATTTAGGCTCGAATTGAGGATCACTAGGTTTCCTTTATTTGGCTCCAATTGATTACTATTTTAATCAAACAACTCTTGACTTTAAAATAGTCAACCAATTAACTAATAGCAACTCCTCTAAATGCTATTAGTTGCACTCCAAATAATAGAAATTTAAAAATAAAAAATGTCCCTAAACTTGCTAAATTATTGCAATAAGGCCCCTCCACTAATTAATGTCCATAAATGACTTCAGATTGTAATCCAATCACTATCAAACCTTAAGTCACTTATATCTCAAGCTTTGAGGCCTAATTAAAGACCTACTAATCACTACACTTGTGATAAACACTTATCATTGTGACTGATCAGGTTTATAGTGATTAACTAATGATTAGCTCAGGGGAACATTTACTTACTTAAAACATGGCAGATTCCATCTTGAGAATAAAGTGTTTTCATAATCTCTAGTTCTTTACACTTAACTACCCAAGATACCGAGCATATTGACCTAGCACGACCTATCCCATTAGTAAGTCAAGTAGCAAGTATAAAGAAATATAGTCCACCATTCTCTAAGGATTTAGAGCCTATTGCTTTAGCAATTATGACAATACCATCAATAATGAAAGTGATTAAATTGATGAATTATCATGATCCCTTGATGCATTAAATACATAAGCATGGTGACCCAGAGTCTTCCACTCTAATGGTTGAGATCCATCATTCCATTAGATAGAGATCATTCTACTATAATCTTTTTGATAAAGTGCCCACTCTTTATCACTAATTGTGAGATATTCTTAACTAACAAGGAAAGATGATTTAAATCTCCCATATTTGAAACTCCTTTCAGATGTACAGTGTCGCTCAAGGACTTCCATTCAGCTCATGAAAAAGTTTGCTCTTTATATAAAAATATAAAATACTAAATAAATCCCATTAATTAATTGAACAAAAGTCAATCAAATTTGTTTTGAAGGTATACAATCCCCACAGTTCCTTACAAGATCGTTGCTAATGCCTTGGGTAATAGATTAATGTGGTAGGGGATATTATCACTGCAATCAAAATGCTTTTGTGCGAGGTAGACAAATCTTAGATGCCTGATTAATAGCTAATGATTGTGGACTCAAGGATTCGTTGTAAGATTCCAAGCATGGTTGGATATGAAAAAAAGGCTTATGATGATGGTAATTGGACCTTTCTCTTGTACATTCTTCATAAATGGAAAACCCTTAGGTTTTTTTAAAAGTTCAAGAGGTTTAAGACCAAGGAATTAAATATCAGTATCGAGAGATATATTGATGGTCCCAAACCTACCAATAGATATATCAATCATATCAAAAATATCGATATCGATCTTTTTTACCTTTTATTTCCAAAACTACCCTTTTTCTACAATTGCATTTGTTGTCATATCAAGGTATTCTTGGAATAATAAAGGATAATATGGGAAGGTTAAAAGAATTATAATTTGACTTTTCAAAATGGATTATCATTTTAGGACAGCCAAAAAGGGAAAGAAGGCCTATCTTTGTAGGACGGAGGGAGTAAATAAATAAATCAATAATCTTGTATACAAATGAATCTCCACCTTAAACCGATACTTACCAAAATATTGGTAAAGATATGCGAGTCTAATATCGTATTGATACCCACAGATATACGGATATATCGGAGATATATCAAGCATATCGGAGATATTTTATTCCGTGTTTGAGACAAGGTGACCCACTATATCCTTTACTTTTCATTATAGTGATGGAGGATTTTTCAAGGCTTATTAACAAAATGGTGGAAGGCAATTTGATTAGGGGTTTCGAGATGAAAGAATGGTCGGGTTCTGGAGCTATCTTCCAGCTTCTTTATGCAAATGATACAACTGTTTTTTGTGATTCAGTGGTTGACCAGCTAAGATACTTAAGAGGTGTTCTCTAATGCTTAGAGGCGTCAGTGTATTTGAACATAAGCTTGAGTAAAAGTGAATCGATTCTTGTGGGTAAAGTTGATAAACCTTCCCTTTTGGCGACAAATCTTGAATGCAAGGTGGGCAATCTTCCTTTTCTATATCTTGGGTGGCCACTATGTTTCTCCTTCAAAGCAAAGGCTATTTGGAATAGAGATATCGGGAGAGTGGAGATAAAACTTATTGTTTGTAAAATGTTGTACCTCTCAAGGAGGGTCAGTTCACGTTGATCAAGAGTACACTCCCTTGTATCACAACTTATTACATGTCCATTTTTATGATACCTTACTCAGGTGCTCGAAAATTAGAGAAGGTCCTTAGGTGCTCGAAGATTAAAGAAGCTTCAAAGGGACATTAATAGGCTGGTGTTGGGGAGGGGTTTAAATATCACCTTGTAGATTGGGGTTCTTTGTGTTGAAAATGATTAGTTGCGGACCGGTCCGCACTGTCCACACCGATCATAGTAATGGACAGCTATGATCATGTGGACCGGTCCACAACTAATCATTTCTCTTCTTTGTGTTTTCTGAAGGATGAAGGGATTGAAATGAGTATAACGTGATGTATGAGAAGTAATCTAGTACCAAAACCAATTGAAAATATTTTTTAAAATTTTTGGCATTCTCAAGAAGACCCATTGATGTTGAAATTTTTCCTTAATCTAAAAAAACCAAATTAGTGCATTTGTTATATGTAACCAACATCATAATTAAATAATCTAAATTAATTAAATACTTATATAAGTCTATAAAATAAAAAATAAAAAATAAAAAATTATTTGAGCACTACTTTGTTTTCATTTCTTTTTCGAGTATATGAGCATGTCTCGTTTTTCAGGGACTAACATAGCCCGGTAATGTTCTCTCAGGCAAGGTAATAACACAAAATACAAAGTAGGGATGGCAAGGAGGCAGGGTAGGTTTTCCACTCCCCCGTCCCCGTCCCCACTTATAAAAGTACTCCCCATCCCCTCCCCATATCCTAGCAGGGTATGTAATTCCATCCCCATCCCCGTCCCAATAGGGGCGGGGAATCCCCGTCCCCGCCCCACCATTTCAATAACAAATTCAAAATATAATGCACTAAATGTGCTTTCGAGAGGGTTCGAACCCATTATCTCCACTAAAAAGCTTGTATTTCAAGAGTCTAAACCACTAAATTGCATGTTGATTGTAATATACTTTTAAAACAATAATTTTTCATCTTGATTGTAATATACTTTTAAAGTAAAAAATCTTTCAATGACTCCCTCAAATGGATCCACTTGAAAAAGCAAGTGTTAGATTAGATATTTTGAAAATTAACGGTTGGATTAGAATTTCCACTTATATACATTATGCACCAAAATCACATTGATCCAATGGCTAATTTTTCAAAACAAGAATTACGAATTATAAAAAATTGTAACAATTTTAGATAGTTTTTTGTAGTTCATCTCAAAAATATGATTATTTTTTTAAAAAATTAATCATTTGATCAATGAAATTTTTTGTATATATGATGTGTCATGTGTACACACATATAATTTAATCCAATCGTTAGTTTATCAAAATACTTATTCCATATTAGTTTTACAAACCATATATCAAACTGTGGATAAGGTGGTGTGCGTAGGAACAATTGTAGAAAAGATTTTGAAAAATTGACCGTTGGATTAAATACAATTGTTACGAATTTCATGTTCACAAAAAATCATAGTGATCTAACGATCAGTTTATTACAAATGTCCATGAAAAATTGTAATATTTTAATTCTTCAAAATGTCACAATTTTTATCCACATAGTTTTTAAAAAAAAATAACCGTTGGATCGTTTTGATTTTTGGTGAGTATGTAATTTATAAGAAGTACATCTAATCCAACGGTCAGTTTTTCAAAATCTATTTTGTGTTTTCCCCTACAAACTGTAGACTATAGAGGTCATCTTACCCATAGACAACATAGTTGTGTATGTTAGAAGTATGCCCTAAAACCAATCCTAAAGGGTATATTAAGTTTCATATTATCTATATATGGAAGGTATAACTTATCTAATATGTTCTTACATATATGATAAGGTCCATGAATAAATGATAAGAGAAATATGCATCTCAAAGAGTTGAGATAGAGAGACTGATATTTCTCATATACATCTATTCTGAAAGAGTTCCTACTCGAAGGTTTATTAAAATGGATATTTAATTAACCGTATGAAGAGTAGCACAGATTTAAACCAACTCATATGGAGGATAGGTAGTCTTTCCTATCAGTGTAGTGACACTTAGGTTAATCTGTGGGTGCATATTAGAGAATATGTACACTGAACATGATCTGCAAAGAATATTCCTATGGTAGTTCTGTCAAAGGAATATTCTAGTGTTATGTCCATTAATTTGGTAGTCCTTAGACCTGAGACACCATAGCTGTCTTGTGCATAGGTTGCTAGAGTTTGATAGTATCTCGTACGGCCTTAACCATCAGGTTGTAATCGGTGCTTATTGGCTCTAATGAGTTATGCATGAAGATGGATAAGTGTGCAATAAGGGATCATCACTCTCAGTTATATGAGAGAGAATGTCAGGATAAGTTCACAAAGATAATTCTCAAAGGGAACCTCTGGCCAGAGTGATAGGTAAACAGTGAAAAGAGTTTCACTGCGATTACCTTATTGAGATTATATTTTGTGGAACAGATATCAAGTGGTTGAGATAGGGTTTGACTAAAACCATACCTATTATCTTAACTGTGACATTAGGGGATGAAGGATTAAATAACATGAAGGGTTCACATAGTTCTGCTATTCACCTAAACCTAGGGTATGTCATGATATGTTGCTAGATGTCACTCATGACCAGTGAAAGCCTATTGATAAAGTGTTATCAATGAGGGCAAAATTGGAATCGTTCCAATTGAACCTTAAAATAGAAAGTTTCTATTTTT
>JAESVK010081292.1:0-45688 GCA_017140935.1 Hamamelis virginiana | reverse complement strand
CGTGTGGATACGCTTTGGAGGTTTCATCCGTTTGAAACTCGAAGGAAAGCTACATCGAAAAGCACAATCAAGTATGATTTATTTATATTGATTTATATTCATTCTTGTTTGTATATGTTTTAATATACATGACCCCCATGCTTGAATCGATTCTTGGAGGTTTTGTGAACATGGATTGTTTTTAATAAATGAAAAAGTTTTGTTTTATCTCTTCCGCTGCGCATCTATGGCTTGTAATTCACAGAACCTTTCAAGGGAGAGGGAGAGAACAGCTATGGGAGACTCTCTCTATAGCTCACGGCCCTAGGGTGGGGAGGTGGTCTTCTCACTCTTCTCTTTCGGGTTTGGGAGTTCTTAGTGCTAGCTTGCACCCTAGCCCTTGTATTTATAGAAATACAAGAGTTTCTAATTTGCAACTAAGGACCTCTTTTATTAACCATTAATAAAGTATCATTTTAAGTTGCGTTTTAATTAGAAACTTACCCTCTCAAAGATTAAAAAGCTCTCTTAAATTCTATTGTGTGTGACCCTTTGGGTACACCCCAACCTAGCAGTGAATAGGGACATCTCCATGTCTCTTAAAATAGAAACTTTCTATTTTAAGGTTCAATTGGAACTATTCCAATTATGCCCTCATTGATAACACTTTATCAATAGACTTTCACTGGTCATGAATGACGTCTAGCAATGTGTCATGACATGCCCTAGGTTTGGGTGAATAGCAGAACTATGTGAACCCTTCTTGTTACTTAATCCTTCATCCCCTAATGTCATTGTTAAGATAATCAAGGTATGGATATAAGTTAAATCCTATCTTAACATTTTGTCATATATTCTTCAAAGTATAATCTCAATAATATAAACCCTATGAAACCCTTTCATAGTTCACCTTTCACTCTGGCCAGAGATTCACATCGAGAGTTATCTTTGAGAATTGACCCTGACATTCTCTCTCATAATAATGAGAGTGATGATTCCTTATTGACCACTCATCTGTCTCCATGCATGACTTATTAGAGCCAATGAGTATCGAGTACAACCTTAGGGTTAAGGCTGTACAAGACACTATCAAACCCTAACAATTCAGGCACAAGACATACATGGTGTCTCAAGTCTTAGGATTACCAAACAAATGGACGTAACAAAAGAATATTCCTTTGACTTAATCTCCATAGGAATATTCTAGCAGATCAAGTTCAGTATACATATTCTCTAATATGCACCCACAGATTAACCTAAGTGTCACTATACTGATAGGAAATACTACCTATCCTCCCAATGGAGTCAGTTTAAATCTGTACTACTCTTGTCGGTTTAATAATTGTCCTCGTTAATAAACCTATGAGCAAGAACTCTTTTAGAATAAATGTGTATGAAAAATATGAGTCTCTATATCTCAATAACTTGAGATACATATTTCTCTTATCATTTACTCATGGACATTATCATATATATAATTGAATATATATATGACAAGTAATACCTTCTATTTAATATAATATGAAATAGATATGCTCTTTAGGATTGGTTTTAGGGCATACCTCCAACAATGTACCGACCCTTCGGATATGTTGACACGTGTAAAGATGGAGGTACAACTAGTCCTGCTCATTCATATTTCTTCACGAGTGACAAAGAATATATATATAACAATGTGAAATGCCATGAACATACATTTCATATTTCTTCACGAGTGACAAAGAATATATATATAACAATGTGAAATGCCATGAACATACATTATGTCCCAAACATTTTATACATAAATAATAAATCAAAATCATAATAATACTAACATCCCTGGCAAGTAGGCTAGACCACAAATAATAATTGACCTAGTCACATCCAATGCTACAATATATTTTTACATGTAAATATTTAAACTATGATGCAGAGTCTACTAAGTACTGGTCAATAGTCCCCAACTAAAAGACTGAACCAAACCACGAATTCAACCTCCCAAGTAAACATACAATCAAAAAGTAGGGTTGAGCCTCAAATTGCTTAGCAGGAATAAAGTAACTTCTACAAATTAATAATAACACAGTGATACATGGAATATTTAAATAAATCTCATATATCCAATGTTTTAAAGATTTTATAAAACAACTTTATAAACAGCGTTCGAAAGATGTGTGGGCTTTTAGTAAAAAACCAAATCCTCCAGTATCATATAAAAGGCATATGCCTCGCATGTGGAATGGACCGTCACATATGGGCAATAGCTAAATCACGTCGTCATCTATAACATGGCATATACGTCGCCCCGCAGGTCCATGGTATTGTTGGTTCCGAAAACCACACGGAAGTGAAAATTTTAAATTACTAGCACCTTTTTCTTAATTTTTCCATATGATATAGAAGAAACTAAGATGTAGAATCATACCTTTGGGAATGTTGATTCCAAAAATGAGAAGAAGGAGGTTAAACTAGTCACAAAGGCCTTCTTTTTCCTAGAGAAACTTCACTCCTATGTCCCTTGGTATATGTGTGTTGAAGAGAGGGTTAGTGGAAACCCTAGAGCATAAAAAAAAAATGTTGCCTCTTAAAAAATGTGCCTTTATATGAACCCATAAAGGCTCTTACATAGCCTTTCATACACAATTCCTATTGGGCTAAGAATGGGATCATTAGGGTTTCCATCTTTGGCTCCAATTGGTTGTTATCCTAACCAATTAACTTTTAACCTTAGGTAACCAACCAATCAACTAATACTAACTCTATTAAATAGTATTAGATGCACTCCAAAATATGAAAATTATAAATAGACCCTATTCTTGCTATAAACTTGCAACCATGCCCCTCCACCAACCAATATCACTAAATGATTTTGGAATTGAGTAAAACTTATTGTCAAACCAAAATACCTTTATATCTTATGTTCCTTGAGAACCAATTGATTTTCCATTAATCACTAAAACATTTTGATAAACACTTTTATCAAATTGACTAGATAGTTTTTAGTGACTAAATCTCAATTAGCTCAAAAGGGACATTTGACTCTCTTTATAGGAGATGGTGGATTCCATATTGAGAATAGGTGTTCTCTGTTAGGTTGTGATCAAAGAATCGCAGCAGAAGGAATACATCGTATAAAACTTTTTCATAATAGTTGATTCACAATCACAACCATACAAAGGACCATAATCAAACATAGAATCATGAATATACATACAAGAACATGAAATAAACTATTTAAATCATACTTACTTGATTTGCCTTTGCAAAAGTCCAATCGAATCAGAGCTCCAAAAGTATGAAGCCTCCAACGGTATCCACACGAACCCAAGACTCTTGAACTTTCTTGCGATTGATCAATACTTGATCAAAACCAAGCTAGAGAGGGAGAGAAGGCAAATCATGGCCATGGGAGAGTCCCTAGGTCACAGCCACATGGGTGAGTGAAAGTGATGATAGTCTCCTCTTCTATTTTAAGGGTTAAGTGGGCTTAGTGCTAGCATGCACTCATCCCCTTTTATTTATAGCAAATACTAGGGTTTCTAATATTTTTGCAACTTAGGCCTCTCTAATTAACTATTAATTAAAGAGACCTTATAAGTTACTTTATATTAGAAACTGAAAGAATATGTGCAGGGAGGATTCGCAGCGGAAGACAAACTATAAAAATTTTTATAAACAAGAATCCCACCATACATATTCATACAGGAAATCGAAACAAGCATCGGATCATGAATAATACAAGTACAAGAATTAAACAACTTTAAAACATTGACTTACTTGATTTGCCATTGATGAAACCTCGATCGCATCCTAGCTTCAAAGTGTATGAAGCCTCCAAGGTATCCACAAGAACACAAGACTCCATAAGCTCCTTGGAATGATCAACCTTTGAACAAACCAAGCTTGAGAGGGAGAGAGTGGAATTCGGCCATGGGAGGTTAGAGCACTCTAGGGCCGGCCTCCTCTAGGGAATAAAGAAAACCACTCTTCCTTTTAGGGTTTGGATGGACTAGTGCTAGCATGCACCCTCACCTTGTATTTATAGGCAAATACTAGGGTTTCTAATTTTTGCAACTTAGTCCTCCTTAATTAACTTTTAATTAAAGAGCCCAAGTAAGTTACATATAATTAGAAACTAACCCCTCTCCTAACTTAAAGAACTCACTTGTGTCCTTATGTGTGTGACCCTTTGGGTTCATCCCAACCTAGCAGTGGACAGGGACATCTCTATGTCTCCTAAAATAGAAAGTTTCTATTTTTAGGTTCAATTGGAATAATTCCAATTATGCCCTCATTGATAACACTTTATCAATAGGCCTACACTGGTCATGAGTGACATCTAGCAACATATCATGACGTACCCTAGGTGTGAGTGAATAGCGGAACCATATGAACCCTTCATGTTACTTAATCCTTCATCCCCTAATGTCACTGTTAAGATATTCAGGCATGGTTATAAAGTCAAACCATATCTTAACAACTTGTTAAATGTTCCACAAAATATAATTCTCAATAAGATAAACTCATGAAACACTTTTCACAGTTTACCTATCACCATGGCCATGGATTTCACACTGAGAATTATCTTTGTGAACGAACCTTGACATTCTCTCTCATTAAAGATGAAAGTGATGATTCCTTCTTGCGCACTCATTTACCTTCATACATAACCCTACTAGAGCCAATGAGTACCGATTACACCCTTGTGGTTAAGGATGTACGAGATACTATCAAACTCAAGTGACCTATGCATAAGATAACTATGGTGCCTCAGGTCTAAGGATTACCAAATCAATGGTCGTAACAAAAGAATATTCTTTTGACTAATCTCCATAAGAACATTCTTGCAGATCATGTTCAGTGTACATATTCTCTAATATGCACCCACAGATTAACTATAGTGTCACTACACCGATAGGAAAGACTACCTATCCTCCCAATTGGAGCCAGTTTAAATCTGTGCTACTCTTAACGGTTTATTAAATATCCACTTTAATAAACCTATGAGTAGGAACTCGTTTAGAATAAATGTGTACTAGAAATATGAGTCTCCATATCTCAACAACTTTGAGATACATATTTCTTCTATCATTTATTCATGGACCTTATCATATATATTTAAATACATACGATAAGTTGTACCTTCAAATACATATAATATGAAATTGATATGCCCTTTAGGATTGGTTTTAGGGCATACCTCTAACAGAAACTTACCCCTCTCATAAATTAAAGAGCTCTCTTGTGTCCTATTGTGTGTGACTCATTAGGTTCACCCCAACCTAGTAGTGGACAGGGACATCTCATGTTCCCGAAATAGAAACTTTCTATTTTTGGTTCAATTGGAACAATTTTCAATTTTGTCCTCAATGATAACACTTATCATTAGGCCTTCACTAGTCATGAGTGACGTCTAGTAATGTGTCATGACTTGCCCTAGGTGTGGGTGAATAGCAGAACTATGTGAACCCTTTATGTTACTTAATCCTTCATCCCCTAATGTCACTTAATCCTTCATCCCCTAATGTCACTGTTAAGATAATTGGGCATGGTTATTAAGTCAAAACCTATCTTAACAACTTGTTATATGTTCTACAAAATATAATTCTCAATAAGATGAACCTGATGAAACTCTTTTACAGTTCACCTATCACTATGGCTATGGATTTCACACTGAAATTATCTTTATGGACGAACCCTGACATTCTCTCTCATCAAAGATGAAAGTGATGATTCCTTTTTGCTCACTCATTTATCTTCATACATAACCCTATTAGAACCAATGAGTACCTATTACACCCTTATGGTTAAGGATGTACGAGACGCTATAAAACTCAAGTGGCCTATGCATAAGATAACTATGGTGCCTCATGTTTAAGGATTACTAAATTAATGGACGTAACATAAGAATATTCTTTTGACTTAAAATTCATAAGAATATCCTTGCAGATCATGTTCAGTGTACATATTCTCTAATATGCACCCACAGATTAATTATAGTGTCACTACACCGATAGGAAAGACTACCTATCCTCCCATTGGAGCTAGTTTAAATCTATGCTACTTTTGATGGTTTATTAAATGTCCACTTTAATAAACTTATGAGCAAGAACTTATTTAGAATAAATGTGTATGAGAAATATGAGTCTCCATATCTCAACAACTTGATATACATATTTCTCTTATAATTTATTCATGAACCTTATCATATATGTATATTTAAATATACACGACAAGTTGTACCTTCAAATTAATATAATATGAAATTGATATGCCCTTTAGGATTGGTTTTAAGGTATACTTCTAACATTCTCACAGCTCCTACATCATCTACCCAACATATCGAGGTATTGATTTTAAAGACCTCACTCATTAATAGTCAAAGTAGCAAACACGGGAAACTTGAGTTCACTACTCTCTCAAGATTAAGAGTAAGTTGCCAATAGCAATTATGAGAATTATATCAATGGTGATAGTTCTTTTACTTGATATATTCTTATGATCCTCCAATGCTTAACTGCACTAGAAAAATGACCCAGAGTCCACTACTCTGATGGTTGAGATAAACCACCCTATGATATGGAAATCAATGTGCTACAACCTTATCAGATGAGGTGTCTAGGCTTATCACTAGTTGTGGAATACTATAAAAAACATTTAATGTAATTTATATCTCCTATATATAAATCATATTTACATATATAAATCACATTTACAATGACTTAAGGACCACCATTCAACTCATGAATGAATACAGATGTTCAATGTATGGAATATGAAGATAAAAAATAAATCCAATTTATTATCCGATCAAAAAATGGTTTTGAAGGTATACAACCTAACAAACTCCCACTTGCATTTAAAACCATTTAGGATTACATCTAACACCCATCTTATCCACATGATAATTGAAAGCCTTTGCAGCTAAAGCTTTAGTGAAAGCATAAGCCAAGTTATATACGAATGCAATCTTAGTGACAACAATATCTCATCACTAAACTATCTCTCTAATTAGATGATATTTACGCTCCATGTGTTTTCCACCCTTGTGGTTCCTAGGTTCTTTGGATTGGGCAACTGCCCCACTATTGTCGTAGTATATAATCATAGGCGGCTTTGCGAATGGTACTACTCCAAGTTCCAGAAGAAATTTCTCGATCCAAACTGCTTCTTTAGTCGCTTCAAAAGTTGCACCATATTCAGCTTTTGTGACGACCCAAACCTGTTCTATGAGGATATTATGCATTATATCGGAATAGACCAAGAATGGGATGAAACAATTTGAATTATATTAATAAACTCAAAAGAAACCCACAAAGGTGTGTATATGCCATGTCATACAAACGCCCATAACGATTATAAAGAAAACAAAATAAGCCAACAACCCTGGCTTGTAGGATAAACAAAATAAAACTTAACTATACAATATTTACAAATGTAAATCTAAAATAGGTACAGGGATTGTGTAATTAAAATGTACAGACATTCCTCAAAATCTTAAACATGTGCCTCCAAATCTTGTCTCCATGCAGCTAGGTTCAACACGTTCACCTGGGGAATTGCAATTAAGCAGGGGTGAGCTAAACGACGAAGCTCAGTAGGAAAATGTACAACCTCATTATAACAACTATACTGCATAAACTTAACACCATCACAATCCACTTTCAATTTACAACATAATGCAATGCAAAGTAAAATAACTTTCATGTCCATTCTAAGTTCCTCGAGGTGGTTCAACAACCAATAGGTGAGCAAAGCAGCGCTATAGAAAGATCCAGTCTTAGGCCTTACAACATCTTTTCAGCCTAGACGACCACGATATAGCCCCTTTTGCTTCCACCTAGGCAAGTACTGCTTTTCAAACAATCCTTGAAACAATTCATATAACAATCCTTTGATCACATTCCATCACAATTCATCACTTTTCGACTTATTTCTCCATTTTCCATAATTCAAAAGCCAGTACTACCCCGCAGTCCAGGTTCTATCAGGATTGTAAAACTTTAATCAATAATGCAATGCTTTTGATAACAATAAACTTCATCCAATAAGGAAATCATAATACATAAGCCTTTCAATTCAATTCCATTTTATCACAAGCATACAAGCATAATCGTTTATAACAAGAATCGTAAGTTTCCCTACATGTATTGCTGAATTAAATACAATTTATTGGAGACTGGCTAGCTCTGTGAATCACCTATCAAGCACAAATAAGAAGCATTAATAATGAACAACAACAATTATGTATAAATAAACATAATAAATCACTTTATAAAAACAAATGTTATTAAAACCTTTAAATATACACCAATTAAGTCTCACAAGGTTCTATGCATGTAAAGATTACTCAAAATGGATAACAAATGAAGAAATTTGAGTAAAAATATGAAATATTACAATTTGAGCTGCATTAGTCGACTAGACAAAAGATTGTTAGTCGACTAGAACTGAGTTAGTCGACTAACCACATTTGTTAGTCGACTAGAAGTTGACAAAATTGTAAAGGTTGAAAATTCCAGAGAGCTGATTTTCGGTTAGTCGACTAGACCCTATCATTAGTCGACTAACGCTCGGTTAGTCGACTAGGAACATAATCATTAGTCGACTAATGTACTACCAGCAACCCTGAAACACGATTTAATCATCATTAGTCGACTAGGCACTAGTATTAGTCGACTAAGCACCTGCAGAACCGCCATTAACAAGCATCAAGCTTTTCAAAAACTTACCAAATCATTATACATCAATTCCAAACCTTCAAAATCATCAAAACAAGCTTCAAAGCCATAAAACTCACAACAATTTCTCAAAATAAGTGATTAATTTTCAAGATTCATTTTTGAACCAAATTCAAAAACCCATAAACTAAAATTACATACCATTCAAGCTTTAACAACTTCAAATTTCAATCAAAAGCCCATTTTTATCATGAACTCAATCCAAAAACATCATTTAAACACAATATTCATAATCAAAACTCATAACCAAACATCCATACTCTTCAAATCCGAAAATTACAATAAGAAAACTTTACACATAAATATAAACTCTCCTTAATCACTTTCCAAGCTGAATTCCGACGGAAAATCCGGCAAGAATTTGGTTGTTCCTAGCCTTTCTCTCTCTTTCTCACTCTCAACTCTCAATTCTCTCAATCTCTCGAAGGTGGTAGAAGTTTTGCCAAACGGTGGACACTTATCCAAGTTTAAAATGAAATCAGGACACAAATGTCCTTATTTGAATTGTTTAAAACCTTTTGGTAATTTCACAAAACCTTTTATATAAATCAAGTTATTTCTATTTCTAAACACCCTCATTTTCCTAAAAACAACCTTCTATAATAATCTACACTTCCCACACATTTCAAATATACAATCACAACATTTCAAATAACTCATTATCAGCTAACATTTAGCACATAAACACATAAATCAACATATAACCATACTAATTTAACATTTAAGCACATAATTAGAAATTTAAAACTCTAAGTTCTTACAGCTTTTGTAGTTGAGCCAACAATACATTGCTGTTTGATACTTCTCCAACTGACTGCTGCACCTCCAAAAGTGAACACATATCCTGAGGTAGACTTTCTAGAATCTTTATCTAACATGAAGTCAGAATCTATGTAACCCACTGGAACCAATCATCGCTACCATAAATCAACATATAATCTCTAGTCCTTCTCAAGTATTTGAGAATATGTTTGACGGCAATCCAGTGCTCAGGACCTAGATTTGACTGATATCTGCTGACCATGTCAATTGCATAACAAATATATAGTTTAGTACATAGTATGACATACATTAGGCTTCCTATAGCCGAAGCATAAGGAATTGCCTTCAATGCTCCTATTCCTCCATTAATGTTTTAGAACACTGGTTCGTGGATAGAGGAACTCCATGCTTGAAAGGTAAGAAACCTTTCTTGGAGTAATGTATAAAAAATCTTACTAGTACTTTATCTATAAATGCAGCTTGAGATAAGCCTAACATCTTGTTCTTCTAATCTCGCAAAAGTTTAATCCCAAGAACATAACTAGCTTCTCCCAAGTCATTCATATCAAAGTGATTAGCCAACCAGACCTTAACAATTGACAAAATCCCTACATTATTTCCGATAAATAGTATGTCATCAACATAGAGAATTAAAAATACCACCACGCTTCTGTGAACCAGCCATGGCGGATTTGGAGGCGTTTCACTTATCATCGTGGATTGTAGATAACTTCATCATTCTTCTCTATTTATCCTTCTCTTTTATCTACTTTATTTAACCTTCTCTATTATCCACTCAAGATCATCCAACCCTAATCATCATTCTCTATTGTGAGAGTTCACTTAGATTGGGTTTTGAAGAAGGAAAGGAGTTTGATAAAAACTAGGAGTCGCCACCTTATTTTTAAGGAATAAGGAAACCATAAAAAGAGTTTTATTTTCAATAAAATAGTGACTCTATATTTAAGGAAAAGCAAGTCTTCGAACCAAAATTTGGATTCGGGGGCTAGGTTATGAGATAGGAAGGTTCCAGAGCGCATTCTGTAGGCACCTATCTCACCCTAATTAAAGGTCTCCTAATTAATTTTGGACTTTATCAAAATCTTATCACAAATAATCTTAACTATCTAATCAACCACAAAAATATGAATAATATACATAATAGATAATAGTATATAATAATAATAATAATAATGGCAAACAGAACCTAAGACCTTAGAAGACTCACAGTCAACCTAAGATTGGACTTGTGCCCTAATGGCTGCCTACATACTTTACCAGTGTCTTGATAGAGATCAAAGTCCGTCGTAGTTCGAATACCTAGGACTCTCCTATTGTAATGAACTACATAGCTGAAAGGATTCTACCTTATCTAGGACTCTAACTTCGAGAAATGGAATTCGATCAAAACACTTTTTCATAAAAAATGGAATTTCATTCCAATTCAAATACTTTCAAAAATCACTTTCTTTCAGAGTTTTTCTCGAAATAAACTCCTAAATTAGACAGAATTCTATTCCTATCACAATTCTTACAACAAAGGACAGTTCTAAGTGGGGTTAAGTGACCCCCCTAATCCTAGGGTCTCTAACTAGTCCTAAATTAGTCTAAACACCTAAAACACTAAATGCACAAGTGCTGGAAATTCTGAAAATACATGACAAATGCGATAAAACAATTAATAAAAATGCATGAGAATGTCTTAAATGCAATCTAATTATCCTATGTGAACTTAGGCATGTTTCTAGGTTGATTTGACCCTAAAAATGGCTTTTAACTCACTTTAAAGCCACTTTAAAATTCTGGACAGAATCTAAAGTAACTTAAAAAGTAATTTAAAACCCTTGAAAATAACAAATAAAAAAAAAAGGAAATGTCCTAGAATGCATCCTAAAATAATATATGTAAAACTAATCATGTATCAGGCTTAAAACATCCAAGTTTAACACAAGGGAAGGGACTCACCTTAGCTCGCTCCCTCGATCACAATTCATATGATACTCCAAGCAAAATAAGATTAAGAACAATGGTATAAACAAACCTAAACACAAGATTATCCTAAAATACTAAAATAATAGACACTCATACTATATACGCAAAAAGACTCAATTTTACTACTATCATGCATTACTAACCCAATAACAGAAAATAACATATTTCAAACTAACTCCTATCATGCATACTTAACATAAAAGAACTCCTAAACATGCTTCTAATCATCAAACAATAACCAACATGTTCACAAGATATCCCAAAAATCAAACCAAACACTAAACATAGCCTAAACAATTTCAACATGCAAAACAGAATACAAAACCTACTCTAAACATGTTAAACATTGCATAAACATTAAAACATCCACCCCTAACTTAACATACATGATTAAAGCCTACATTATCAACCCAAATCATGCATATAATTAGAAAAAACTATCACACGTATTCTGTAGAAAAAAACGAACTAATCTAAATAAGCTAGTTCCTAAATATGTTATGCAAAACTCAATCCTAAGCACAATGGTGTATTTGATTGTACCTTTAGCCTTCCTTTTCCTTGCTCTTAGCCTTCTTCTCCAAGCTTCAATGGCCTCCAAAAGGCAGCTAGGGTTCTAGAGGGGTTGGTTTAGGTGCTAAAGTCTCTCTAATCAAGGTTTATCCTCCTAAGACTGGTTTATAAGTGGTGTATACATAGGAGAGGCCTCTATTTTGATCAATAACTCTCATTAAAACCCAAAGGAGTGATCCAAAGGTCCTAAATGAGTCTTCCCCAGTCCCCAAAGTCATTTATAGTGCTTCAAACTAACCCAACTCGGCTGTGAGAGAGTCTCAAAGGCTTAAAACACTCAAAAGTTGAAAATTTGGCGGAATAGGAGACTAAGCTCGGGTGACCGTCCACCCTAGGATGGTTGGCCGTCCACCATGGAAGGTTGGTCATCCCTAGGGGTACGGTCATCAAGCCCCCAGTGCAAATTTGCCCTATATAAGCCTATCTCAACCTATTTCGACCCAGTTTTGGCTTTTCTCGGCTTTTCGGACCTATTTCAAGTCCAAATTCGACGATTCAAGCGCCAAAACGATCGATTCTCCATGTTTTAAGAAGTGTTTGAAGTGAAAATGCATTGACCTCAGTCAAATTTTTTAGAAAAAAGCCGACGGATTAGCTGTTTTGGGCCTGTTGAGCCCAACTAGCGTTTTAAAATCTGCTAACCAATCGCTCTCGAAATCGTTTCTACTTCTCAAAACAAGTTTTAAAATCATTTAATAAAGTGTTTTAAAGCTTTTGAAGGCTTTGGTTTGTCAAAAAGATCGAATCCCGGCTGGTTTAGGTGAAAACCCTAATCTGAGCTTAAAAGGGTCATTTGGGCCTTAAGAGCCAAACATGAGCCCAAAGGCTCTATGGACCTTGCGACTGATCAACTTAGCTATAAAACACACCCTAAATATCCATGCTAAAGCCTCGAGACCATCCAGGACAAGATAAACAGTCATTCAAAGCTTTTGTGATCCAAAGGACAACGCTGCCTTTCAAGTCACAAAAGACCTTATTTCCTATCCAGCTTGACTCGAAATGCCATGAAATTTACCAGGGACATTCTTAGACTCTCTAAAAACTAAATGCAAAAAGAACTGACTGAATCCGATCTAAAAACCTACATGGGATAATGACCTCTAACTAACTACACAAAAAGGTACTATAAGCAACTTAGGGTTTTGACACTCTACTCCACTTCAACTCATAGGCAACCATTCATGACCTTTCCCATGGTCAAAAATGGATGTCTATAGCTTCCTTCACCTTTCTTATACACACACGGTTCATTCGGGTTTTGATCAAAATCAAACGATTTAATTGCTTGATCAAACCTTATATTCCAACTGCGAGATGCTTGCTTAAGTCCATAAATAGACCTATGCAACTTGCACACTTTATGCTCCTGAATTTTAGCTACAAAGCCGTTTGGTTGCACCATATAAATGTCTTCTTCAAGATGGCCATTCAAGAATGTCGTCTTGACATTCATTTGCCAAATTTTGTAATTGAAATAAGCTGCAATGGACAAGAGAATTCGAATAGACTTTAGCATGGCTACTGGCGAAAATGTTTCTTCATAATCAATCCATTCCTTTTGAGTAAACCTTTTCGGCACTAGGCTCGCCTTAAAAGTCTCAACTTTACCACTGGGTCCTCTTTTTCTTTTATGGACCCACTTGCACCCAATAGGTTTAATATTAGCAAGTGGATCCATAAGTTCCCAGACATGATTATAAGACATAGACTCTATTTCAGCTCTCATAGCTTCTTGCCAGTGACCCGAGTTTATGTCAATTATAGCTTCGTCATAATTGGAAGGATCTTTCTCTTGCCCTTCCAGGACAACCTCAAAAGCCGATTAGGTGCCTTGACTATCCTCCCACTACCATTGTTATCAAACTCGGACCGGACCGGCCGGTTCAATCGATTCAACAGGGAACCGGTCCCCTCTCTGGTTGGTTTAACCCACAAAAACCCACTTTTTTTAAAAACCGTTCAACCCGGCGATTCAACCGGTCAAACTGGTTAAAAAACCGATCAACCCTTTTTTTTTTTCTTTTTTTTTTTTAAAGGTGCTAAAATGACTAAAATAGTCCCAATATTTTTAAAATCTCTTAAAGCCAAGAATGCTAAAAAGGCAAATTAGTTTTAAAAAATCCCAAGTAACAAAAAGAAACCAAAGCACCTAATTTAATAATACAATATTCTTATCTTGCATTTTAAAATATATATATAATAAAGATTGATCAATAGTAATTTTCAATTTTCAATTTTGATGACTGCACATAAATTCAAATATATGAATTGATTGTACAAACATTTAAAAAAAATTATATTTTGAATCATTTACAGCTTTTATTCTAATAAATAAAGAAATAAATAATATATTTATGACGTCACAGTTCAACCCGGCAGTTCAACCGGTTGACCCTTAACCCGGTAACTTTTCCGGTACGATAAACGGTTTGGGTTTTAAAACAATGCCCACTACAATAGAGTTCCAGT
Organism: Hamamelis virginiana; assembly: GCA_017140935.1. Taxonomy (NCBI): domain Eukaryota; kingdom Viridiplantae; phylum Streptophyta; class Magnoliopsida; order Saxifragales; family Hamamelidaceae; genus Hamamelis; species Hamamelis virginiana. Next base: position 31,187 of record JAESVK010081292.1, on the reverse strand, counting down.
GTATGTATAGATGCAGGTGTAGGTATAGTTGTGGTTTCAAGCATATCTTCTTGTGCTTTAGTCTGATCTAATTATGAAATTCCAGGCTTATCTGATAGTTCTTCAAGTACAACTTTACTTTTCAATTTCTGGCTCATCATGTAATCTTCTTCTAGAAAAACATCAATTCATATGGATACGGTTAGCACGGGTGTCGTTCCACAGGGAACTAATTTCAGAACAAAGAAATATGCATGAATTTAATCCTAATTAAAGAATGATCTTGTAATGCCCCAACCTAACATTCGTACCGACCCTTCCGGATAGGTCGACACGTGTCAAGATGGAGGTACAACATGTCCTGATCATCCGTATTTCCTCATGAGACACAAGAATTATATATATAACAAAACAAACTGTCATGCCCATACATCATGTCCCAATTGTCAAATATAAGTACATTCAATAAATTAAATAATATTGCCAACAATCCTGGCAAGTAGGCAAATCAACAAGCAATATAAAATGTGAATATTCTAGTATTGAAATACATATAGGGTAAGAGTGCAAGGACACATGTAGAGACAACCTTAAAGCTATACCACAATCCTTAGCAAAAGGTCATGCTAAGCCAAGAATGCAATCCCTAGTCAACCTGTAATCTACCGCATAAAAAGCAGGAGTGAGCCTCGAATTGCTCAGTAGGAATAATATAACCTTTGCCAATTAATAACAACACAATGATACATAGAATATTTATATAAAGCATTTATTTCTAAGGTTCAATAGATTTATGAATCAACTTGAAATCAATATTTAAAAGTTATGTGGACTTTCAGTGAAAAACCATAACCTTTAATATCAAATACAAACAGAGTACATGCCTCGCATGTGGAATGAATCACCACCCGTGGACTAGAGCCCAATATAGTCTTTATCCATAGCATGACACTATACATCACCCCGTAGGATCCATGGTATACCCATAGGTATGGAATCGGCCTGATTGCATATGCGTCACTTCATTAAGTTCCTAGCATATCCAATCTTGGATCAAATCATATCACAGGGCTATGGGACCACACCCAAATAATATAATTCGATCTACAAATACACACACACACACACACACACACACAAGCAAATACATATTTCCATCGCGTTGGTATGGGAGTATTCTCGACCAGTACCATTCCATATTTAGGAAAGGTAAGTGTTCTGACTCTTTCAATACCATTCCACATTTATAAAAGATGAGTGTTCTCTGACTCTTTTACATTCATCACATAACCAATCCATATTCAATTTAATCATAACATAAACGTAAACAATTTAAGATGTTGCATCATCACATCATAACACGTAATCAAGGTCCATCGTAAGGAAATTAGGGAGCGAGCTCACCTAAACCTCTGTCACGCATGGTAACCAAATATCCAGTGATCCAAAGCCTCAACTCAACTATCATATAAAATATATCTTCAAAACCATTGTCTTTTCCAAAATAATGGGGAATGGCACAAGTGCATAGTTAACAGCTTTTATTATACATAAAAATATTTAGAAGATGGGGCATACTCAAATATCAGTTCATAAACCCAATGATAGAAAATATCCAATTTCCACATTTGTAAAGGTTTGTCTAACGTAAAGCATTTTCATGTAAAATCCATTTGAGACAGTTCAAATATGCCACACAAACTACACAATTCATAAACAGGTATATTCCATAGATCTATTTGACAATACAATGAAACAGTAGAGTTCACAAACAGGTATAAATCATGTTGATCAAAAGAAGTTCGTAAAGTGTACATGGTTCTCAAAGAAGTTCGTAAAACAAGTATATCATTACTAACGGTACAATGTTACTTATTCCTACCTAAATGTCACAGTGTTTGCCAACCCTTTGCGGCTCCATGAGCCTCCCAAATACAATGCTCAATGCACCCAATGCAAGTGGTCCTCCAAATAACCTTCAAAACTAGAACCAACAAATAATGCAGCAAAGAATCACAAGAAAGTACGAATGATCCATAATTTCAAAAGTAACACGACTCGTTTCCCAGAACTGATCACACGCGACCAAACAGACTCAAAACCCCAAAATGCCAAACCAAATGCTTTAAAACTTACAATACAAATTCTTGAGAATGTCTAGACACTAAACATTGAAACCCATGGCCAAAAGCCAAACGAGTTAGAGGATAAAGGCCAAAGAAGACAAAAGAGCATCCAAAAGGGCAAACTTGGTATATCTAAAATATTACAAGGAGTCTGACCATAAATTATAATTCAATCATGGCATGTGATCAATAAAATTCAAATAATATCCTTAACATAAACACATGAATAGCAAAACCCTAATTCTTATCATGTTTATAAACAAAAAATAAAAACCCTAATCATGTTTTTACACAAGAACCTAATCATGCTTATAAAAAAAACCCTAATCATGCTTCTAAAAAGAATACAATATAGAAGAAAAAGAAGAAGAATAAGAAAAAGGAGGAGGAGGAGGAGGAAAAGAAGACTTACCTCTCTCCTCTTAAAGCTCTCTAAAGTTGCTAGCCTTTTCTTTCTTGTTGAAGCTCCCTTTGGCCTTCAACACCTCTTCTATTTATAGAAAATTGGTTCAAGCATGGACAGTTGAGATCAAATTTATATAGGATGATCCAATGGCTCACATTGAGTCTCTCAAGGTCTTAAATAATAAGATTATGTCAAAAAAGTTTAAAGAAATTGGATAAAAGTCCTTTATAAAAAAAAAAAAAAAAAAAAAAAAAAAAAAAAAAAAAATTCGAACCTTGAGAAAAAGCAGGGTAGAACCACCAAATGGCCATCGAGCCTTGGACGGTTGGTCATCTAGCTTGGATGGTCATCAGAGAGGAATCCCAATTTTGTAAAAATTCGAGTCCTTTCAGGACTCTTCAACTTGTTTTTGACATATCTTCTTCGTTTTAAGTCCAAATTCGGTGATTCAAAAGTCAAAACAACCAAGTTTTAATCCTCTATGTTTCTAGAGGGTTTTATGCTAAAAATACTTAACCATGGTTAAGAGGTTAGGTTAAACCAAGTTGGTTAGCCGTTATAAACCGTCAGGCTCCATTTTGGTTTGAAAAATTGGCTAATCAATTGGTTTAGAAACAAAATGCCACTTTATAAAACATGTTTTGAAAACTAATATTAAAAATATCTCAATGTTTTGAAAAGTATTAATTTAAGAAAAAGGAATGAATCCCGATTAATTTTGGTTCAAACCCTAAGGATGATTAGTTAACCGCTATGGACCATTATGAACTAAAATGATCTCGAACTGTGCCATTACTGAGTAATTCTCCTAATTATAGTCTAAATATTCATACAAATCAAATGGAACAAACCGAGACGAATTCAGAGGTCAATTAGAAATTATGCGAGAAAAAAGGACGATAATGGCCTCCAAGTCACAAAAGTTCTCATTACCTATCAAGTTTCGACCGGAATGACATGAAATTTGACATGGACATCCTATGACACTTTAAAAACTAAATGAAAAATAAATAACTCTAAAATGAGTAAAAAATGTATATCAGATATTAGCGTCTAGTTAGCTAAGGAAAATGGTAATTTAGGAAAACTCTAGTTTTGAGGTTCCTTTCTCCAAAAATGATTAATCATTCTAATCAACGAAAAATATAATGATAACTCATATTCCTTGAGTAAAAATGGGGTGTCTACATATGGCTTTAACGAAACCATGGTTGTTTCAAAATATACCACCACAAGCCACAACACCAGGTTTCCCTCTAGTAACACCATCTTTGTTAACTTTAATATATAAAAGAAATGAGGAGGCAGCCAGTACAGAGGAAGAATGTTTGGAGCTTTACAATGAGTTCCATGAAGAAATCGAAGTATTTGAAGGTCTAAAACTGAGTATCCCATATGAAAAGTAATTAAAGAGCGACCATCTCTAATATAATCTTGAATAAGGACCTTTGCTCTAGCAATTGATAAACATTTATTTGCAAAGATAAGAGAATTTATGGTTTTCCATATAATCCAAATGGTTCTCAAAACAACCACTAGCCAAGGATTTGACAATTGAGGACTAAAATGATGAGATAGAAGTTTATTCAGGAAGCCTTGTATGGTGACATCAATACAGAAGGAGATATGAAACACTGAATGAATCCAAGACCAAAGCTTTCAAGCAAAGTCACAAAGAAAAAATACATGAAGTGCCGATTCCTCATGAGAAGAAGAGGTACAGAGTCTGCATAATGAAGGCAAAGAAATGCCTCTAGATTGCAATGTATCCCATGTAGCAAGCTTATTGAAAAACAATCAAACAAATAAAAATGATCGACCATGAGGAATGAATTTTTTCCAAATCTTCTTGCCCCAAGAAACTGTAGGATTTTTTGGTCTTAAAAATTCATATGCGTCTTTAAATGTCAGCATGCCAGAAGACGTAAGCATCCAAATTAGCTTATCTTGAGTAGAAATAACAGGAAGAAAAGTATTCAAAATTTCAGTAGTAACCTGGGATGAGAAATAAGAAGGAACTACCCATTGTGGATTTGGTATAATTGAAGCAACTGTGTCAGCATTCAAATTTTCCAAGGATGGAAGTTGCTGCTCCAAAAAGCCAGAAGGTAGCCAATTGACTTGCCACAAGTTAATTGATGCTCCATTTCCTACTACCCAAACAGAATGTAATATGATATAATGAAGCACTTCTTTTAGCCCAATCCAAATTAAAGAGGAAAAGTAAGAATTAGTAGCTGAAAAAGAGGTAAGTTTGAATAAGAATCTTAAAAACAAACTCCAGCTACTATCATAATGTAAAATAGTCCAAGCTAATTTTAATGCAGTAGCTTTGGTAAGAGCTGAGATATTATGAATCCCGAAACCCCCTTCTTGAGAAGGTAAACAAACTTTGTGCCAAGCTATTGTAACCAATTTCTGTTGATCAAAACATCCACGAATCCAAAGTTGAACCGAATTTAAAAGGGCAGAAGGCCACTTATAAACCATCATGTAATAAAGAAACATAGGAATGATCACTGAATTAACAAGTTAGACCCTGCCAACCAGAGAGAGCAGTCTACCTTTCCAACTATCCAATTTAGCTTTAATTCTATCTGCAATGGGTTGAAGATGCCTCCTATTAGGTCTTCCTTTGAAGAGAGGAACACTAGGATATAAAAAAGGAGCAGACTATATTTGCATACTAATTGCTTCAATAATAGCAGAAGAATGAGCTTGAGCAAATTATCCCAGGATGACTTTTGACTTTTATTAATAATTTGTCCAGAATTTAAACCATCTCTCTCAAAATGATCAAGAACAACCCTGACATAAGAAAGAGATCCTCTACAAAATATTATGATATCATCAGCATAAAGTAAGTGAGAATGAGCAACAGTTCCTCTAGGATAGGATATTGGTTTAACTTTTTAAGTCTACTAACAACTAGCTGCAACCCACGACTCAGAACTTCTTCTGCAATGCAAAAAAGTAAAGGACAAAGTGGATCCCCTTGTCGAACTCCTCTAGAGCAAGAAAAGAATCTAACTGGACTAGCTACCATTAACTTTGATAGAAAGCCGAGCTGATAGAAGAATATTATGAATCCAAGAAATAAAAGTACTACTAAAGCCAAAGGCCTCCAAGACAGCAATAAGAAAGTCTCATTCAAGTGTATCAAAAGCTTTCTTAATATCAATTTGCAGACCTATATATGTTGCCACCAAAGGATAATCAAGCAGATTAATGCATTCCGAATCAACATCAATATTATCATGACTTCTTCTCCCTTTAATAAAACCAATTTGGTTGGGAGAAGCGATATTAGGAACTATGAAACTCAATCTGTCTGCTAATATCTTTTAGTAATGATCTTAAAAACAAAATTTGCAACAGCTATAGGTCTGTACTAGTCCAAAGTATGAGAAGCATTTGACTTTGGAACCAAGGAAATGAACATAGAATTCATATTTGGAAGAATGAAAGCATTAGTAAAGAATTGTTGAGTAGCATTAATAACATCATGATGGATAATATACCAGCAATCTTGAAAACATTTACCTCCTCCAAGACCATCCGGATCCAAGCTACAAATCAGAAATGATCAAGTAAGGACCGGTCCTTAACCTTAATTTAAGGTCTACTTACCATTAGGATAGGTATTTTGAAAAACCGACCGTTGGATTATATAATCTTCTTATGTATGTCATGTTGCCAAAAATTACAGTGATCCAACCGTTGGTTTTCAAATTACAAACTGTTAAACAATTATTACAACATCTAACGGTAAATACTGTTAGAGTGTTTCACAAACTATATTTTCAAAACCAATGGTCGGATCACTGTAATTTTTGGCAAACATGACATACATAAGAAGATTATCTAATCCAACGGTCGGTTTTTCAAAATACGCATCCTGTGTGAGAAAGTGGCGAGTAGACCATAAATTAATTTAAATGCTAGAATAATAAATCTATATGCATATATTAGCATATATGTTGACAACGGTCGGTTTTTCAAATTACGCCTCTCACACACACACAGAGGCACACTATATGTTGACAAATGTTGAATGAAAATTTTATTAATGCGATAACCTATATGCATTTATTTATGATGACTAATTATGATTATAGTAACAAAAAAATGCTAGAATAATAAATATAGTGCTCAGAGGATCCTTTTAAAAGGAACCAGATGCCCAGCTATATGAGATCCAAAGTAAATACCATTACCATGGAATAAAGAAAGTGGACTAGACCTTTAAAAACTGAAAGCAGTTGATATCTTTGGTTTTCGAATTTTTTAAAGCCACAACTTGTAGAGATGTTGACAACACAAGTGTGCAAAATATATATATATATGAGAGAGAGAGAGGCTTGGATTCAATAGGCTTTGAACTTCCTGTCACTATAATTCATCCATTCTCTGCCGTGCGGGGATAATTCACTGGGCTCGTCTGAGTTCTTTTTGGCGTATTTATATCTTCTTTTTTTCAATTTGTTTTTAAAGAGGAAGAATGTGTGACCAAAAGCATAACAGTAGTAGTCTTCCGAAGAGCACCTTAATCCTTAGAGCAACTGAAATGGTTGAATTTTTTTTTTTTTTTAACAGTGAAATTTATAGTCATTTGAATACAACTGTTTCACAAGAAAAATGAATCCAGCTAAACTTTAATTTTTAGATTTTTATTTTTTTTCCAATCCAACGACTCCCATGCGATGTCCATACATAGCCCCACTTTATATAAATTCCCTTACATTTATTTATTGGATAGATGTGTGGAAAAGTCTCCCGAGTCAGATGTTCCAAGAGTCATTGAATAATATATTATTAGAGTAATACTTATTTTAGTGGGCTGCTTTAGTATTACAGGAGTGTCAAATGTTCTCATGAGTACTAAAATCTTATCCCAAATAATATAACCTATGACCTAAATCTTCTTTATTGACTAGAGACGATCTAAGAGCATAAGAGGAAAAGGCATTGCATTTAGGGCTACCTCAAAACGAAAAAACAAAGCAAAAATTTTGATAGACTCTTAAATGCTTTCTCTATTTGTTACTAAAATAGACACATTATTGGGGCAAGTTTCTCGGAATGTAGAGTTACTATTATTATGTAGAATATGCCCAACAGAGCCCAAAAATACCACTTGCATCCCAGGCGCATCAGGGATGCAATGGCTATGGGTACGGAAAACCTTCCAAATACAAGAGAAAAGCCATACTAACAACAATCAAACTATTCCCTGTCGGTAGCTACATATCTTGCTGAAACAACAATATTAACAACCTAAAGTGTGTCAGTTATTAGAAACATAAAAAGGCCTAAAGAGGAAAATTGCACTACAATATGACAACAACCTGATTTCTGTCAGCTATGAGATCTAAGAGCAAAAAATAGGTGATCAAAGGAGGCAAACTCAGAGGCTGATAATAAATCAACAAGGACTTATCTAATACAGCTGCCAATTCAAACACCAGAACTGCTCAATCAAATGCTAGCTTCCTAACATTAATACACTGACAAATGCAAGGTTCACACCAACATTGTAAAAGACTCCCACAGAAATGGAGAAATATTAAAATTTTGAATATTAACAAAATTAGTAAACCATAAGCAAAACCATCTGAATTTCCCAATTGTTCTAGGTTCATAATACCATAGGTAAATGGCAGAGGAAATTCGAAACGTGAAAAAGAAAGACACTAACAACCCAACAATTTTTTTGAAAGAAACAACCCAAACAATAAAAGTAAGAGACAGAGCAAACAAGGAAATGCTAAATAACAGTACTACCAAACAATGCAAACGGGAAAACAGACCACCACCACCCAACAAAAGCTAATAATACCAAATGAACACGTCCTAATGGGAAATAGAAATCTCATCAAACTTATCTGCCCTGTTTCCTTACTTTTTTTTTTTTTTTTAATTTAATTTTTTGGTTTTGGTTGATTGGTCCTCACTTGGCCATCATGAGGTCCTCACTTGGCCATCATGACTTTGACGAACTCCTCATAGTTGATCTGTCCGTCACCATCCACATCAGCCTCACGAATCATCTCATCAACTTCCTCATCTGTAAGCTTCTCACCAAGATTTGTCATAACATGGCGGAGCTCAGCTGCAGAAATGAAGCCATTCTGATCCTTGTCAAATACCCTGAAAGCTTCCTTGAGCTCCTCCTCAGAGTCGGTGTCCTTCATCTTCCGGGCCATAAGGTTGAGGAACTCTGGGAAATCAATAGTCCCGTTCCCATCAGCATCAACCTCATTAATCATGTCCTGAAGCTCTGCTTCTGTTGGATTCTGCCCCAGCGACCGCATCACAGTCCCAAGCTCCTTGGTAGTGATACAACCTGCAGTAAAATTTTAAGACAGAAGAATATCATAGTCACGTCAACATTATATTTAGGAAGAGAGAGAGAAAGAGAGAGAGAGAGAGGGAGAGAGAGAGAGAACATCAACACAAGTTATGTATTTTGATTTTATAACATCTAGCACCTGAGAAAATATACGGGCAGGAAAATGGAAAAATACTTGGACATTGCAAGTTAAACATAGGAAACCGAACATAAGACAGATATTCAGCATCTTTAAAATGGTATAACAGTGTTTAGTGTTCTCACAACCAAATTTCATTACCACAATTTTAACATCAGATTTCATTACCACAATTTTGACATTACAGCTTAAGGATCTATATGACAATGAATGATAGCAGGTGATTGATGTGAATACTCTATATGAGCATGCGAGCTTTGGGGCAAACAGTCACACCTGAACACCAATCCAAATAACCGAATTTATTGAGTTTTAAACTGTTCACCCCACATTCATGAAGAATGTGAGAAGAATTAATGTACAACAGAATATAATAGCACAAAAAGACAATAATTAAAGGGGGTGTAATGAAGAATAAGGATGAGCCATAATCAATTTATAAATAAGACAGGAGATATACTTGTGGCATTTATTTGAGGTTTTTCTTTATCAAGATATATGCTAGCATTCTTCATTAGAAATCAAAATACGACCCTCAGGTTTCCCATTATCGATTTTACTAATTCATTTCAAATCAAAAATCTTTTTGGGTTTCACCGGTTGTCTACATTTATTGAAGTTAGAAATATAACCCCACATAAACAAAACAATAACTCAAAGATAATTAAGGAAAGTGCCAGTCCCGCTACCTTTCAAAATCTCCAAAAGGGGTAACTGACATGAGGGGTGAAAGGAAGAGATCTGGTGCGATAACAAGCATACCTATAGCATCCACTAGTTTCGTAAAAGCCTTTGGCCCATTAGATTCATAGGGTTTTTAAAGAAGAAATATCATGGATTTTGTTTTTTCTTCAAGCAAATGAATTGCATCTTAGACACAATTAGAAACGCTAAAAAGAGGCCTTACACAAATGAAACGAAATAATAATATGCGTACATATTAGTTTCATGAACCTACAAAATTGTTTTACAAGATCGATTCGATAATATATATTAACCATAAACAATCCAGTCAAGGAAGACCATCATATCGAACACACACACAGAGAGATTAGAATTTATATATCCTTAATTCATTCATATATGTTTCTAAAACGATCTAAAGTTCCACATGATTCAGACAGATCATACACAACCCAACAAAACGAAACCTAAAGATAAAATTCCACCATGAAAGATATAACGATCTCGAATATACACAGAAGATCAACAAAGTCAAAAATAAAAATAAAAAAAAGATTAAATCAGAACCAAAGGATTAAGAAGACGAAGAGTAATAGAGAAACAGATCTGAAATCATAAAAGAATCAAGCAATAGAAAAGAAAAGAAAAGAAATGAGACCATCGCCATCCTTATCGAAGAGGCTGAAAGCCTCCTTGAATTCAGAGATCTGATCATCGGTAAGCTGATCGGCCATTATTTCTGTTTCTGCGTAAGATTGTGGACGAAGGAGAGAGAAAGAAGAAGAGGAAAATGGGCCTTATGATCAGTCTGTTCGAAGAACAAAATTACAGGGGGTATTTAACTATTTATAAGGGGAGCTGAGGGAAGAACGTCATCCCTTTCTCCAACGCTATATTTGCAATCTTACTATTTTACCCTTCAACGCTTGCTCTAATTTTAATATTTTATTCTTCCCGGCTCGGGGATCCACTCTGCCATATAATTAATTACTCTCTAAATATTTCATCACACTATTCTCATAAGTAAAATTTGAACAATAGCTTCTTTTTGCGGCATGTTATATGTATTTTGAAAAATTAATTGTTTGATTAAATATTTATCTTTTGATATATGCATGTCATGTATGTCAAAAATCAAAATAAATCAACAATCAGATTTTAAAAAATATCACTGTAAAAAAGTTTTGATGTTTCTAATTAATAAAACAATATAATAGTTTTTTATATTTACAATTTTAAGAAACCTACTATTGGCCGTCGCTATGATTTTTGGTATACATAACATTCATAAAAAAATGTATTAATTTAACAGTTGGTTTCTCAAAATAGTTAACCCAAATAGGTGTCTTGGGAACGAAGAGTAATGGGAACTGGTCCCAAATTAAAAAAAAAAAAAAAAAAAAAAATTAAATATACTATAAGCATACAATTGAGATAAAATATTCAAAATTATCAAAAATATATATATATTCAAGAATATGAATTTCTTGAATGTGGAACTATCAATTAAGCCTTATTCAATTAATCACTAAGAAATAATTATTCAATTAACCTATGTTTACCCAGCTTGCAAAATTAATTTAAAAGTGTAAGAGTAACAAATACAGAAGAGACGTGTAGATTTTTATGAGAAAAACCCTTGTAGAAAAAAAAATTCTCAAGAAACTGGAAACACTATAAGCGAAATTATAAACTCACAAATCAACATTTGAATACTCCAGCCATGTAGCAGCCACCCTGTCTTAAGTCTTCTTCTTCGAACGAGTTCACATACGAGTCATGGCTGTAGTCCCAACTAGCGACACTTTGAATAATGTCTTGGCAAATAAAGGTCTAATGAAAAGTCTTTTTAACCAAACAAATTAATAAGAAGAGTGCAAAGCCATAATATGTGTGGCAAATGAAGGAAAATAAGAGAGAAGAGAGCAAACTCACGATTTTTACAGTTTGGCACACCACTCCTACGTCCACATCCCAGACACCCACTCGAGGATCTCTTAATCCACTATCCACCTTTCTTTGTAGGTGGAAAAACCTTTACATCCAATGAAAGAATAAATCTCCTTCACGAGGTAGTAGTAAACCCACTACTCACAACCACCAAGGGTTGACCTACAGCCCTCTTACAACAAGATGATACAAAAAATGATTTGTGGTACAAATGATGCTTCTCACAAGCCGAATATACCAAGTACAAGTTCAAACTAATAGTTCTTCGATGGATGTAACTAATGAAAACTCAACAAAGAGTGTTTGGTAGGCAAGAGAGGTAGAAGACAATGAATGTTCTTATTGTTCAGCAAATGAATGCACTAAATGATTCAAAATGGTGGGAAAGTAGACATTTTTTTTTTAATTTCGATTATTAAAACATAATTGAGTTGTAATAGTTTGGGTCCTTAGTTCGATATCCATAAGCATTTAACATCGAAGAGCATCAAGATCAAGTTTACTTGAAAATTGCTTGAAAAATAAACTTTGAAACTTGCTTTTTCTAGAATGGTAAGTAAACTTAGAGAACCAGGTTGCATTTTCTTAGGTAGGCTTTAAAGTGGTTAAACCTAAGTTTGATCATATTAGGTTTAACATAGGTCTTTAGAATTTAATTAGAAAGTTGATGAAAAATGGGTCTTGAGAGACTTCTTTTCAAAAGAAAATTGTTTTTTTATTCAAATTCTTTTCAAAACAAAAGTGTTTTATGAAGTAAAACTTATTTCAAATACAATTCTTATTTGGAGTTGTAATTTGAATAAGACTTTTGGATTGAGAATCCTTTTCAAAATTAAAGTTTATTTTATCAATCCATTTCAAAATTGATTTCTTTCAAAATAAAACATACTTTGAGTACAAGTCTCAAGATAGAGTTGTATTTCAAATATGATTTTTAAATAAGAATTGTTTTACAAAACAAAGTCTCTCTAGAATAGAGTTATAAATGAGTTAGGATTTATTGAAAGATCAACCTTTAGATAAGGTTTTAAATAAATGTAGTTCCTTACAATAGGATGAGTCCTATGTTAGTTTGAACTACGTGAACTTTGAAGCTTACTAGGAAACTAATAAGATATGTAGGCGTTAATAGAGTTCAAGTCCGCCCTAGGATACTAAGTATCTTAAAATTTTAGGATTTTGTTGATTTTTCTTTTCATTATGTGTTTTAGTTAGCTAGGAGTTATGTGCATGAGATTTTAAATAGCCCAAATAAATTAGGAGACCTTTAATTAGGGTGAAGTAGGTGTCTATTAGATGTTTCTTGGAACCCTCCCACGTTATAACGTAGTTTCGAATCCATCTTTGATTCATTGATCATGCTTTCCCAAAAATATGGAGTTGTTTTGTTTTGAATAAAATAAAATAAAAATTTATAATTTCCTTATTCCTTAAAAATAATGTGGCGACTTAATTTTTTTTTTCGAAAAATCCAATTCACCGATGTGGGGCATCGAATCCTTATGGTTCACAATACCTTCCACTTGATTTTGTCCTCTCTCATTAACATTTTTAATCATTCATACATTTTAAAATACATACTCTAATGCTATAAATTTAACAGTCAAGATCATAAAATCTTTTCTCTCCATAATAAGATGATTTAATCTTATTTGGTTCCACTTTGCTTTTCTATCAATGTGATATTTTATTTTTATTTTTTTAATAGTACAGCCTACTTGATTTTTTTCAATCTCTTTAACATTTTGAACCATTTATTTTTTTAATATAATCACTCACTCGATTTTCTCCCATCTCATTAACATTTTTAATCATTCTTATATAATGAGATACAAACTCTACACCTATAAATTTAATTTTCTATGTGATCTTTAATTTTTTAATTTTTTTTTTCTCATATTAACACCTTTTTTTTTTTTTTTTTTTATAATTTATTTTTTTTTTTTTTTTTTTTAAAAAAAAAAAAACCAAAAAAAAAAAAAAAGGATTAATGGTGGGGTGGGGACAGGAGTTGTATACCCCAATAGGGTCGGGATGGTTCTTAGAAAATATACCCCAATGGGAAACAGGACGGGATAGAGAATAATAAAATAATCGGGAACGGAGATAAAAGAGTGAAAAACCCGACCCGTCTCGTTGCCATCCCTAACACAATTTTTCAGTCAGAAAGTTGCCACCCCTAACACAATTTTTCAGTCAAAGAGTCAAATAATGACTATTTGATAGAAGTATGAAAAATATCACAAATCAAAAACTATACGGAGTTAATGTATACATATTAAAACTAGAACTAGAGTAGAGCAAAGTGTAAATCAATCATACTCGATGAGGTCAACTGTGAAGTTCCTAATTTTTATTTGTTATGCATGAAACTATACGTACGTAGTTCATTACAGAAGATTTGCAGATTAGTAGCCATATCCATCATCAACTGTAACATTTTGCTCTTTGGCAGATAACATGTAATTCTTTCTTTTTATCCTTCTTACCTACTGTATTTTGCTTGATTGTGAGGCAAACTTAGGTTTCTCAACTAGAGAACTCTTTCCGCTACAGTTCATCAAAACCAATTCTATAGATAATCATAAATTTTATGTCACACCATGTCTTTTAAATTAAAAAAAAAAAAAAAAAAATCATTGAAAGTATCAAACTCTTGATGTAAAAGCATAAATCTATTTTCACTCCATGTTATTTTATTTTAAAAGGTACTCGAACATAAAGCAAAAATTTCCCAAATAATGATGGATTAGACTAGAGTTGGGACCATTCCTACACTCTGAAAAGGAATTTGAAGTCCTGCATGTACTGAGAATTTGGCACTTACAGAGAAAACAAAAAAAATACAAAAAACACCCAGGATTCTCAAATAATTCAATCATAGGAAGAATACATATAGTTCCTTTTTTAGCATGTTAAGAAACTTTTCAGTCCCACTACAAATTTCCAAATAGTGAACTTGTGTAATTTGGAAGCTGAACCAGATGAGATACTATAAAAAGCACAAATAGAAATGGGTAAACATCACACGCACCCAGAATCAAAATTCATATTTTTAACAGAAACAGAAGCCGCCCCTGTTTAAGCCCGCAGACTAAATAAAAGGTCTTTCCTGTCATCTCAAAAGGAGTTGCTCACCGTGTTTAAGTGTTTAACCAAACCATGGTGAGCACCTTGGTGTACCCATTGCAGAAAAAGACCTCATCAAGATGAACCAAACACCTTATAATCCTTTAAAGAACCAAGAAACTGCTTCACTAAAAGGTGCCACAATGGATACTGCACCTTTTTCGTCCTCAAAATGTTTGACCTCCTCCAGTCTGAAGAAGGAATTAAGAAGTTTCAAGAAGGCGGTACACTGTCATTTCTTGCTGCTTGAAATACCGCCGATCCTCTTCATCCACTAAAACTAAGTTTAGATAATACTTCACACTGAACTTATTGTTGATGTTGCGGTAAGTTGGTGTCATTTCATATGGACTCAGGAACAGTCTGATCGGAATTGATTCTCCTGTAGGAGCATAAATGTCTGCAAATATGAGATAATTTCCTCTAAATGATCCAACATCAAGCATAGTACAACATGCATACACACAGGAATAGATATGACAGACTCTCTCATTCTGACAATTAGGTTTCCCTCTGATTTACCAAATCAACCATTCAAAAGGCAATGAAACCTGCGAGCTTGGATTACCAAACCTAGTTCAAAGTTAGTACACACTCAGATGAGTTATCAAAAGCTTGAAGTGACACATTAAGACTTTCTAATTAGTGAGGCCTAAGCCACCGAAGCATGAGTTGAACTGCCATCTAGTTGAAAGCCTCAGATATAGTACAAGCCCAAAATTGAGTCTCTCAAGGAAATGTTTGACGGAAATAAATCAGCAGTGACTAATGACCATAAAAAAAAAAAAAAAAAAAAAAAAAAAAAAAAAAACCTCAGCAGTTTAGATGGGATATATTGAAAGAAAGTGGTTCGCAAAATGAAGTCTGGCCAAAAGTATTTAAACAGCAATGACAGTTGAAATCTGGCCACAATTACCTCTGAGATTCATGCTTACTCTAAAGTAAAGATATGCTAACAGGATCATTTCTCATCCTAAAGTATATATATATATATATGTAGCAATAAGAAATGGTAAGACATAATCCTGTCAGCACATGCAACTTATGCAAGCATGAAGCTAATAGATAATTGTGGGATATATATTTTGAACAACTGATTATTGGATTTGAAGATACTATACTTATGCATGTCATGTATGCCTAAAATCACAGTGATCCAATATCAAAATCTCAAAATATATACTATGAAAGACTTTGACTGCTGAAAACTGTCACAATTTTTCTTAGTGAAATTTTTGAGAAACCGGCCATTGGATCACCGTAATATTTAGTATTTTTCAGTCATAGAAAAAATGTGATAATTATCAAATTCTTTGTTTCTTATCAAAAGATGGCGAACTTTAATTTGAGCAGAGTTGCTTAGAAATCATGAAAAACAATACTTCAAGTTGGTAGCCTGAAATCACTTTTAACCTCCAATAAAACTTAAGAGTGAAATAGGGCTTCAGAATATGTTCTGAAAAACTCCAAAAATGACAACAAATATAAGATTAGGCATTAATTCAAATAAAATCAAAAAAGTCAATTCCTAATTCTGTAGGTTGAGCCTATTTTCATTTATGCATGAGAAAAAGGCATAAAAGATTATAGTCCACCTCAAGCTTAAAAGACATGGGACTTCAAGGTTGAGCCCCAAATGTGTGTATGTGTGCACACGCTTTTTTTTTTTTTTTTTTTTTTTTTTTTTTTTTTTGTGATCTTGGAGTGAACATGAGCTTATTAGGAGTAAGCCACACATTGTTTTATACACTGTACAAGAGATCGAAAATCACTGGTAAATGAGCTCCCCCGTGAACAAATATAATCACTAATTTTTCCCTTCTCTTCCAACCATCCTAAAAAGTGGTGAAATTGATGATACAATTTCTTATATCTGGTTATCATTTGCCAAGGGGACCAAGGTGGAAACTGGAAAGCATGAGTTCATTCATTAGTCCCCTGCAAATGAGAACCAGAGAGCAATACTGCACCTAAGGGGATGTCATTATGCTTTACGCCTGTACCCAACAAGTTTATTGAATATGATAGCATCCTAGGAGCCAATCTACACTAGCAATTATGCAAGAACGTGGCAAAAGGAATCTACTGCTAACAAATAATGAACAAGTTAAGCCAAGCATGAAAGAAGCATGAGATGAAAAATATAATCTGATGCAGGAGACAAGTTAAAAATGGTTACATCACAGGGGCCATAATCACTGCACAATTGAATAATAGCACAATCAATGCAGACCATATCAAGTGGAACTTAAACATGACAACTTTATTCAAACCCATGATTGTGACAACTCTGTGACAAGAATCATCACAGATGTATGGCATGCACATATTTACAAATACTAGCTTCAAAACAGAAATCAAATGGTATATCATACTCAAGCATGCCCAAATAGAACTTATGAGTACCTCTGACAGGAGCACCATCCATCAACTCAAATTTTGCAAGGGTCTCTGTCTCAACATATGTATTAGGCCCAGATCCCGTGGACTCCCGACGCCTGATCTCAAGTTCCATATTTTTTATCTTGATTCTCACAAGAAGAAAATATATTTTTCCAATGATTACATCCTTCAGATGGTACCTGAAAAACTTGAACTCTATGAATATATAAAGATTGCCTCCAACTTGGTGTATAGTATTTTACAAGGATTTCACATGAAGCCAACCATGCCAGCATAAGCTTCATCTGGACTTACTTGCTTTTACCATACTCGAACTCAATGTGTAGGCAATCCTCAATTCCAACTTCCATCTAAATGAGGCATCAATATAAATATACTTTATCAATAAAGAAACGAAATGAACTAGTGTCATATTTCTTACGGAGTACATCAGCCCAACAACCACCAAATTATGAAGGCAAAAATTAGGGTTAATTTCACTTTAATACCCTTTACTTTCAAAAGTTTTTCAATTTGGTAGCCAAAAAAAAAAAAAAGACATAAATAAAAAATAAAAAAAATCAACGAACCCAAGTTTGTAAAGTTTTTCAATCAAGGAAAATCAATAAGGTTATGTTCTTTAGGATGGAATTTAAAAAAATATGGCTGTTATTATCCTAAAATCAAGGAATTTTTAATTTCCATATTTATCCCAAATGTCGTCATTGATGGGATTTAGAATTCCCTCCCAAAACTGTGCACTTTCACAAATCACGTACGCGGAATTCTTTCTCATGCGACCCTTATAATTTTATTTCTTGTTTAGTTGTTCTTCTACCTTCGCTCTATTCAACTCTTACTGCCTGTTCACCCTCTCACTCCATTCAACACTTGCAGCTGGTACTCGAACAAATTGAAAGGTATGCTTTTTATCTTTATTCTCCTTATCTCTCATCTTCATCTTATTTTGTTTGATGTTCTTCCTTTTTATTTTTTATTTTTTGGAAGAACACTGGTACAAGCCCACAATTTTGATCTGTTTATCTTCATCTTCTCGATGATTTCACAGCGTTTTCTTCTTTTTAATAAAAATTGTCACAAACAAATCATTTTCATCTTCTCGCACCCTTGTTTTTTAATCTTTCATCTTCATTTTTTTTTTAAGAAATATTGCCAGAAGACCATGTTCTAAATGTCGAAAAAATTGCCACAAGCCCACTTCTTTTTCCTTGATCTTCTTCTATTAGATGTCCCCATTTTGATTCAGAAAGTCCTTGGATTCACCATGGCCATGGGAATGCTTGTTCTACCCTCTTCCAAAAAGCAAATTAATAAAGATTTTTTTTTTTTTTTAACCCACTTAACTCCACAACTTTTATGTGCACAAGCCAAGTGCTTCTTGGAAGACTCAAAAGGCTTGCGTGAGTTGATGGCTAAAGCCTCCACTAATAATTGTATAATATACACACACACAGACACAGACACAGACACAAAAACATATAGAAATGATGCTATCATCAAATGCTTACTTTAGTTAAAATAAGCATGAAGCTTATAGGTAATTGTGGGATAACTATTTTGAGAAACTAACCGCTGGATTAGATACTATTCTTATGCATGTCATGCATGCCAAAAGTCACAGTTGGATTTTTTAGAAATGTCATTGAGAAAAACTATAACAGTTTTTAGCCATCATAGTTTTTTACAGCCTATATTTTGAGATGCTAACATTGGATCACCGTGATTTTTGACATATACACGACATCCATAAAAAGAGTATCTAATCCAACAGTCGGTTTTTCAAACTACATATCTCACAGTTAGTTAAAGGTATCATGATGACTTTAGTTAAAGTCGGAATAGGTGCATAAGAGTGGGACTATATATATATACACAGAGGTGCTATGGTCAGGTGCACCTGATGCATCTTGCATCAGGTGCCCTCTTGTAGAGCCACTTGCACTATAGATTTTGGAAAACTGACCGCTGGATTAGATACCCCTATAATGTATGTCATGCCTGCCAAAAATCACAGTGATCCAATGGTTGGTTTATGAGAAAATTGACTGCTAAAAAATGATAACATTTTAAAGAACAAAAAAGTCTAGTTTTTCGAAGTTACATTTTTCAAAAACCAACCGTTGGATCACTGTGATTTTTGGTAGACATGACATACATGAAAGGAGTATCTAATCCAATTGTTAGTTTTTCAAAATTTTCATCACAAGTGGCTCTACAAGATGGCACCTAATGCAAGAAGCATCAGGTGCACCTGATATTATAAGTTATATATATATATATAATTTAAAATAAATATTTAATCTCATGCTTTGATATGTTTCATTAGTACTAATGTTTCATTTCACCTTATGAATATTAAAGTTCAAATTCAATAAGTTTGTACTGAAATTCAGAATTCAAAAGAACACAGTATTTAGAAAATCAATGCAATTCAAAATGACAGAATTTTAAATCTAGTGATTTATCAAATACCAGGATTTGGTAAATTGAAACAAGAACAGACCCTAACGGACGTTTGTTAAAGTGACAAAATGTGACATGGCTCACTAAACTGGTTCACTGAACAAGTTCTTCAACATTTAGCCAGGTCAACTCAGCCACAAATAGAATGCATTTTGCGCTTCTATTTTTTTCCTTTACTTTTCTTTTCTTATCTTTTTTTTTTTTTTTTTTTTATTTGCCAATTTTGAACAACTGTAGCTCCTTTATTTTAACTCCAAATTCAAGGATTCATGATGCTATGAAAAGCTTACAATGCCAAGTTTCAATCCCTCTAGGTCATGAACATCAAATATCTCAAAATCATATGAAACAATGAGCCCAAAGCGGACAAATCACACCTTTTACAAAAATTTGAAATTTCTCAAACTTTCTCTACATTCTACCAAACTTGATCAAACCTCAAAATGGACTTCACAAATGGATTTAGGAGGTCCAAATCCTTTCGGTAGGGGTACAAACACCCCTCATTAAACATAAGAAACATCACCACGCAAGCATCCAAATTTTTTAAAACAAAACATTATTATTTCGGTTCTTTCTCAATCACCAATCAAACAACACTTAGACATAAACAAATGCATACAAAATGAATTACAAGTATAAAAAATATGGAAACAACATTAAACTTGTGACGGCCAAATGTGATGCATAATCACATTTTCTCTCTCAAGAAAAACAAGTCATGGACTAAATTTTGTTGCTGGAAACTCGTGTTATTCGAACGGGGTTCATGGCAATTCGAACGGGATTATCTATCCAGGCACGTCAAGATGCCGTCACTTTAACAAATGTCCGTTACTAATTTTCCTTCATTGAAAAACTTAACAAACTTTGGTTCCTTGATTGATTTTTTTTTTTTTTTTTTTTTTTTTTTGATAAAAGAAAAAAGAAAAAACCCTAACAGTGCAGGGTACTAAAATGAAATTAATCGCAAAATTTATGATATGTGCAATGGTAAGGGTAGTCCTCTCCATGACGATCCATTCCCTTAAATCAGCCCTATAAACATCAAATCCATTGATTTGTGTATTTTGTGCCTTAGACAGTTTAACTGAGTGTACAGCCAAAGCAGAAATGATTTGGGCAGAAAAACACCAAGATAAAAGATTATGATGCATGCCTAGAGCTGACTTTAGTTAAAAGGCAATCAAAGGGAGGAATACAATATGTTGGAGTGGTGACCCAAATAGAGGTCATATGTCAAACACACAAGCATATGCATGCAAACATAAAAGAAAATTAAGATTTCTTTTAGTCTTTTATAAAAAGAAGCCTCAGACAACCATTAGGATAATAGTAACCAACCAACAAAACATATGAAGATAAAACATTCGCTCCTTACCTTAATGCTATTATTGATTGATGGAAGTGGTGTGTAGTTGCGGACCTGATGCAGAAATATTACATTCATGAAAAACTTCAAAAAGAAATTTTAAGCTATTGAACAATTCTCTTATGTCTACGCATTTAAACAAGTATCAAAAAAAGGAATTTTAAGGAGAATGGAAATAATAAAATGAACAGACATAATATAATATTTGCTTACGCAACATAGTTAGCAAGGACTCATCTTCAAAGGAGGTTATGCAAGCAAATAAAGTGATCATTAAAAGGTCATTTTAAGCTAAAAACTTATCAATGCTACACAGTACACAATAAAGCTAACAACTCCAGTTTAACTAATATCCTTCAAGTGATATATAGAATACAAACACAATAGACCCCAAAGAATATCTACCCAACCCAAACCTACAAACCCTAAGGAATCAAGGGTATAAAGAAAGCATTTGCTAATATTCAACTTGGGGCAACCTAGAGGAGTCCCCAATGAACTCAAACAGCTGTCCTTGGGCAAGAAGAAACCACCACCACCAAATCCCTTAAGATTTCAAAACAAAGGATTTCAATGAATTTTATGGTAACTAAGACCCACTACAAGGCTATCAATCTAAACTCATCCACTATACTCTTGAAGTAATTGTACTTAACCCAAAAAAATCCTTGCTATCCTCTCGTTTCAAATCACCCAAAGACCACACTTGATTCATAGTATTCAGGGTTCAGGAAACAGTATCCCATTCCCATTCTGCTCAATACCTGTGTTTGAGTTCATTTTTAGCTGGAATAAAACTCAAAAATCCATTACCCAATGGGAATTAAATACCCACTTCATGGGTACTCCACACCCTAGTAGGAGGCAGCAAATTTCCATTCCATGACAATGAATTTAATTCTATTTTTTCTATTAAAAACAAAAAGCATAAAAAAATACTCTCTTCAAATTGGTCAACACCTGACCCCTCTCCCCTTCCCATTTTCTCCTTTTTACTCTTAGCTACCAACCCCCAAACTCCACCATGACAATTGTGGGCTCCTTGAACCCCTGCAACCGCAATCGTGGGCTCCTCCAACTTATATGATACTGTACCATGAAAAAATAGGTCATAAATTATAACTTTTTGAAAAGGTTATAGTTGTTAGTAGAATATGAATAGTTGTTTTTTAGTATTTTCAGGGAAAAAAAATCAGTACAAATAAAGTGGTGGTAGATTATTTTTATAAATAAATATCCTAAAAGGGTTCTTAAAAATAATAAAAGAGAAGGGACTAATTTATAAATAAAGTAAATATGTTCTAACTCATTAAAATACCTATCATCAACTGTGTGAGAGAGAGAGAGAGAGAGAGAGAAGAGGAGATGTTTGCTAGAAACGGTGGTTGGCAACTTGACCTAGGGTTTAGTTGCAACCAATTTGCAATGCAATTATGCAATGGTGATTTTAGCTTCAAGTCTTGCTTCTCCAATTCCACTTGCCGTTAGGGGGGCGTTGAAATTGGAAAAGAGAATTACTTAAATTAAGGGCCCATTTGGTTATGTCCAAACCAACTCTTGACATATCAAAATTTTCATACTAAAAGTAATTGTAGCCAAAGCTAGAAGGCTTAGTTTTCGCAGACCATCTGGTACCCCTTGAGTTATCTAGAAGTGATTATCACCAACCTCTTTGGATCAAGTGGAATTTTGAGTTCCAAAAGTGATTTTGGACAAAGCTATTCCAAATGAGGCCTTATTATAGCTTAGTTGAGCTGGAAGTGTCAAAGAATCATAGTTGAGGTGTTCAATGTTTTTCAAGACTTAGAAGTTGTTGCTTACTAGGTATGCAATGGATAGTGGGCTGGTTGAGTTTTTGCCTATTTGTGAATTCTTCTTAATGCATAGTAATAGTAGAACCATGAGATTTCCAAGCCATTGATTGTGTTCATGTTAAATTTTAACATTGGAACATCTAAAGGGTAGCCATACGAGTTTAATCCCATTTAATCACACTTCTTGGGAGGCCAAGACTCAGACATCTACAATGAAGGAAGTTGGTAATCTCTCAGAGAGAAACCCAACTAATCACAGCAACTCCAAACCAAATAGACCATACAGAATGAGTCATAGACAATGAAGAAAAATATGGTTGAGCTTTGCACATAGCACAATATTGGAAGAGAATCCCTTCTCTCAACTTAAGCAAGTCATCAGTGTACACATTCTTCGTGACCATTGTCTAAACAAGGAGTTTTATAATTCAAGGAACAGTTTCCTCCCAAATGAATTTAATCAGGAAATTGGTTATTGTAGTAATAATGGCGCAAAGAAAAAGATAAGATTACTCTATAAAGGTTTTAAAAGACAACATTTAAGAATCCGAGAAAGGATAATACTTCAACAAAATTTATTCTTCCTTTCCTTTCATTAAGATTTTTGGAATTCTTTATTTAGCTATGACATAAATGAAATGTTTTTTTTTTTTTTTTTTTTTTTTTTTTTTTTTGGATGAGTTGATATAAATGAGATGTGAAATTATTAAGTAGTCTACTGCCCTTTGAACGACGAATCTAAAAGGATGTGACATGAATGGATTCGCGGCGGAAGTCATACGATAAAAATTTTATAAAGATGAATCCAATCATCACAAACATTCATGAATCGTTACAAGCATTGGGTCATGAGTTAATATCAATACAAGTACAAATATTTAAACACTTTAAATAAACTTACTTGGATTCCTTGTAGTAGCTTTCGTCGCGAGCTTCAAAGAGTATGAAGCCTCCGATGGTATCCACACGAACACAAAATCCCTTGAACCCTTAAAGCTTCACAACACTTGGAAGAATCAAGCTAGGAGAGGGGAGAGGGAGAGCACAAAATTGGAAGAGGGAGAATCCCCTTGGTGGCTCACGGCCCTAGGGTATTTTCCCTCTTCTATTTTGCCTCTTCTCTATTTGATGAGTGGGTGGCTTAGTGCTAGCTTGTCCCATCACCTTGTATTTATAAAAAACCTTTAGGGTTTCCTTTTAATACTTTCTAATTAATAATTTAGCTCCTTAATTATTAACCATTAATAATAAGGCTCATGCTTAATTATAAATTAGAATTCCCTTCTCTCTTTAATTCAAGAGACTCACTTATGCTCTTTGTTTATGTGTGACCCATTGGGTTCACCCCAACCTAGTAGTGGTTCGGGACATCTCATGTTCCCTAAAATAGAAACTTTCTATTTTTGGTTCGATTGGAACAATTCCAATTTTGCCCTCAATGATAACACTTACCATTATGCCTTCACTAGTCATGAGTGACATCTAGCAACATATCATGACGTACCCTAGGTTTGGTGAATAGCAGAACTATATGAACCATTCATGTTACTTAATCCTTCATCCCTTAATGTCACTGTTAAGATAATAGGGATGGTTATCTGTCAAACCCTATCTTAACATCTTGATATATGTTCCACAAAATATAATCTCAATAAGGTAAATGCAGTGAAATTCTTTTCACTGTTTACCTATCACTCTGGCCAAAGATTCACCTTGAGAATTATCTTTGTAAACTGATCCTGACATTCTCTCTCATCAAGTGAGAGTGATGATTCCTTATTGCATACTCATCTATCTTCATACATAACTTATTAGAGCCAATAAGTACCGATTACATCCTTATGGTTGAGGCTGTACGAGATACTATCAAACCCTAGTAACCTATACATAAGATAGCTATGGTGTCTCAGGTCTAAGGACTACTAATTAAATAGACGTAACAAAAGAATATTCCTTTTGACTTGATCTCCATAGGAACATTCTTATAGATCATGTTCAATGTACATATTCTCTAATATGCACCCACAGATTAACTAAAGTGTCACTACACTGATAACTGATAGGAAAGACTACCTATCCTCCCATTGGAGTTAGTTTAAATCTGTGATACTCTTAGTGGTTTATAAAAGGTCCTCTTTAATAAACCTATGAGCAGGAACCTTTTAGAATAAATGTTTATGAGAAATATCAGTCTCTCTATCTCAACAACTTGAGATGTATATCTCTTATCATTCATTCATGGACTTTTATCATATATATATAATTAAATATACAAGACAATTTATACCTTCTAATTAATATAATATGAAATAGATATGCTCTTTAAGATTGGTTTTAGGGCATATCTCTAACAGAATCTACTTGTCTATATCATTCCATTTTATCTTTTAAGTCTCAACTTCACCTCGATAGTTATGCCATGATGTCCTTAAAGCCTATATGTGATGGATAGAGCACGTACTTGAATATTAGAATAAATTGTTTCTAAAAGAAAAGGAATGATTAATTCCACACACACACACACACACAAAAGAGGCATTTTTTCACATTTGTTTGATTTTGTTATGGTGTTCTACTAACCACTTACCTTCTAAGTCAGCAAAATAAATAAATAAAGAAAAAAAAATAGAGTCATATCTTTAAATTCTCCAAAGCTTATCACTTCACATCCTTCTTCATGTTTCTATTGTAAAAATTATACTAACATTAATTTGCAGTTATGTAAACATGAAAGGACAGATAACAAAATAGTGTTTGATATCAGCCATCAAGCAACGTAGCAAGTAATGAACCCAAGATGGTTTTAAGTATCATTCCTAGTCACCATATTGCTAGGTTATAGTGCAGATATAAGCAATACAACTTGGTGTTTGGCAAAACACGATGACACTAGAGAATAATGTACGAGAGAGAGAGAGAGAGATCACACTTTTGAACAATGAATGGCTAAAATGTGTTGAACAATGAATGGCAAAAATGTGTAGTTTATTGCATAAGATATTTAGAAAACGTTCACTACATCTGAAACCATGTTGATCTATTAAACTTCTATATCGGAATTGAAGTGTGAGTTTGAGGAGATGTTTTTAAGGAAGAAATGTCTTGGAATAAAAAAGGCCAAGTTTAAGTGGGTGAAAGAGGATTTTAGGAAGAGGAAATTGGAGCAGCAGTCTCTGTCGTGGGGATAAATCCCCAAGTCCAAATGGTTTTACAATGGGGATCTTTCAAGATTGCTGGAATGTTGTGAAAGAGGATTTAGTAAGGGCCCGATTGGAACGTGGAAATGGAATTGAAATAGAGAATTGTAATTTCAATTTCAATTCTGACAGAATTGGAATTTGAATTGAATTGTGATTATAATGATTGAATGGCCTAAAGAATTTGAATTAGAAATTGAAATTTTTCTCCCAAAATTTCAATTCTAGGGTTTGAATGAATTAAAACTGGGTTAGATCAACTCAGAGGATGCATGGCTCTCTACCTAGAAAAGCTGCTACTTTATCTTTGGGAAAAATCATGATGAATCTGCCTTAGGGTTAGGGTTCCGTACCAGGGTGTGTGAAGATAGAGCTTTCGGCCTCTCGTGGGTGAAGAAATCGAATCTGACGGTGCCTCACTGTGAAGCGAGAAGAGAGAATGGGTATTCGATTCGCGACTCGCGAGGAACTGAGGGTAGAGAGAAGTTCGTATTAATCCCCTTCCTCACAGACTTGTGAAGATTGAAGATAGAAGAGGGGATGCCGAAGGTGCAGTGACGCCGATGAGAAGAGCCGCCGCCGGTGGTGTCTCGGTTCGCCGAAGTGAGAAGAGGAATGAGGGAATGAGAGAGAGAACAGACGCTCGGGCTGGGCGCGGGTGGTATCGGGAAGGAAAAAGCTCAATTCCTTTGATGGGAATTACAAATAACACCCCCCCCCCCCCCCCCCAAGTATTATGGGACTCAAAATTGCACGCATCTAATTCCGGTCGGAATTGTGATGTGAATTTATAAATCCAATTCAAACGGGCCTCCAAATGACGGAATTTGAATTGGCAAGCCCAATTCCAAATCCATGCGCCAATTCCGGCCCCATTTCCTACTTCCAATCAAGCCCTAAAGGTTTTTGAGGAAATTTTTTTACAATAGGGTGGTTAAGTCATGGCATATTTGCCTTATTCTAAAGAAGAGCAATTCCAAAAGTATTGAGGATTTTAGGCCAATTAGTACGATTACTTTTTTGTATAAGATTTTGCCCAAGGTGTTAGCTAAGAGATAGAGGACTGCACTTTCAAATACCATTTCATCTTCTCAAGGTGATTTTGTAGAAGAGAGGCATATTTTATAAGTAGAAAGAAGAAAGAAGGATTTTGTAGAAGAGATTTTATAAGTAGAAAGAAGAAGAAGGATTTTATAAGTGATTTTGTAGAAGAGAAGCAGATTTT
Source organism: Hamamelis virginiana (assembly GCA_017140935.1). Lineage (NCBI taxonomy): Eukaryota > Viridiplantae > Streptophyta > Magnoliopsida > Saxifragales > Hamamelidaceae > Hamamelis > Hamamelis virginiana. The sequence goes on along the minus strand of JAESVK010081292.1, from coordinate 3,948 downwards.
ATTACGAGGTGGTGGAAGAGAATATAAGTAGAAAAAAGGAGGGTTTGTTGTTTAAGGTTGATTTTGAAAAAGCATATGATCATATGGAGCGGGATTTTTTGGATTTGTTAATGGAAAACAAAGATTTTGGTCGGAGATGGAGGAAATGGATTATGGATGTTTGTTTTCAGTTAATTTGTGGGTGAAGAAGATTTAAGGAAGAGGAAATCAGAGAAGCAGACTTTGATTGTGGTGGGGATAAATCCCCAAGTCCGAATGGTTTTACAATGAAGATCTTTCAAGATTATTGGAATGTTGTGAAAGATGATTTAGTAAAGGTTTTTTAGGAATTCTTTAACAATAGGATAGTCAATTCTTGGCATATTTGCTTTATTCTAAAGAAGAGCAATCCCAAAAGTATTTAGAATTTTAGGCCAACTAGTTTGGTTACTTCTTTGTATAAGATTTTGGCAAAGGTGTTAGCTAAGAGATTGAGGACTCTACTATCAGATACCATTTAATATTCTCAGGGTGATTTTGCAAAAAAGAGTCAGATTTTAAATGTTTTTCTAGTAGCTAATGAGGTGGTGGAAGAGTATAGGAGTAAAAAGAAGAAAGGTTTGTTGTTTAAGGTTGAATTGGAAAAAGCATATGATCAAATGGAGTTGGATTTTTTGGATTTTTTATGGAAAATAAAGATTTTGGTCGGAGTTAGAGAAAATGGATAGTAGATTGTTTGTCTTCAGTTAATTTGTCAATCATTGCTAATAGGAAACCAAGGGAGGTTTCTAGAGCATCGTGAGGGTTACGACCGAAAGCTTTGTAAAGAGAATAAATAGTGACATTAACTTTAAACTTGATTACAAAAGGTAATATATAGATCCAACCCTAATAAGCCAAAATGGCTAAACTACTCTTAATAATTAAAATATTTACAAACAGATACATAAATCTCACATCCCCCCCCCCCCCCTAAAACTCATGATGTGAGCCCGAAGTGCATCGAGACTTTGTCAAGTACAAAACAAAACCGAAAGGATGTGTGATTTATGGTGAAGAAATAAGCATGTTATAAGGAAGACGAGACAATTCATTGGCATACTTAGATTGCGATATAAGAAAGCCTTTAAGAGAAGAGGCAACCTCAACAAGAAATAACGCAAGGACCCAAATCCTTCGTCTCAAACTCCTAGAATATATATCATTTCACCTCATTAATAGCAGTAGAATTAAAACTAGCACTAATCATGTCATCCACATACAATAGAAGAACAACAAAACCTTGAGAGGTGTGGCAAGAACACTAAAATAAAAGCCATTCTGACTAACTGCCTACTGAAAGCTCGTACCATGCTCGAGGAGACTATTTTAAACCATAAAGAGTAAGTGCAAAAGGCTAACATGACCATGAGAAAGAGTAAGACCAAGAGAAGGACACATGTAAAATTCGTCAATAAGATGTCCATTGAGGAAGGCTTCTTAACATCAAGCTGAAAAAAATTTCAACGACGAACAGCAAAACCAAACACAGGACATGAATAATGGTCATTCTGGCAACAAGTGCAAAAGAAGAGCCAAAGCTTCAGAATTTTTTATGGTTACTTTTACCCACATTAAGAGTTCCTCTCGCTTTTGTCAAGTTTCTTTAAACTTTTCCTTCTCCTGTTTTTTAGATTCTTCCTTTTGGTTCTTAGGCTTTTAAGTTTATCCTTTCTTGGAGGACTTCTAGTCCTTTATGCTATAATTCTTTTCATTTATAACATTATTGTTTGCCCAAAAAGAAATGAAAATTAATGATTATCTTCATCCTCACCATCATTTTTTGATGATAAGATGCAAAAATATTATTAGTTAAGGAAAAGGAAGTATGATAACAAGGATGAGTGATCCTTCTATCAACTTCTTGTAATTTCTTGACATATTATTTTATCATTCCTCAATTATTTATTTTTTAAAATAGTATTTTTATGAAGTCACCATACAGTGATGTAACCCCATGGCTAAACCAATACCAAACCCCAAGCCCTAAAACCTGTTGACATCTAGTCTTCAACAAATAACTATCCATAAGCTATATGGAATACAATGGCTAAATAATGATAAGTACTCACCCAATGCAAAACTTCTCAAACTGAAACCTAAATGCATTATTAGGTTAGAACCATATGTGGCACATCATTTGATTTAATTTCCCTTTCCTAAATCCAGACAACCTAAAATCACAATTTGTTTCTCGCTCCATTATAACCGACTTCTTTCCTTCAAGGTCATGGACCTGGATACAATTTCTATCATCACTTCAACTTATTTGAACACAATCAAACAATAAAAAACATTAAATAAAAAGAATTGATGAACAGACATGGTAAATTCTAATGTCATAGCAGTTTAACTTGAATTCAACTATCACAGCACAGTAGTTCAGTATATCAATAACAGAAACAAAAATGGAGTACCACGAAATCCTGATACTCCACAATGTTGCTGATGTAGTTACGGCTGATTGTCACTTTTAAAATATACCTGCAAGTTAAAAAGAAAAAAAACTTTAACCAAGCTGTCATTTCTTTGTTTTCCTCTGTTTAGGAAATTTATTGCAGTTTGAAATTTCAGACCTTGCAATACAAAATTCATGCTTTCAAAAAAAAAAAAAAAAATTCATCAGCCAAAGACAGTAAAACTAGGAAATATTAAATCAAATGAGTGGGATTTCTTTGGATAGGTGAATGAAAGAATGACACTGTGAACCTCACTAAAACATGAAGATAGTATCACAATGATTATATTGGGAGAATGCTACGAGCAATTAATGATGGCAAAGGCAGCTATGGAGCCAGAAAAACCTAATCCATGCTTAGGCTAGCAAAATAAATCCTTGGGAAGTAAAGCCTTTGTTTGACATACAATTTGCACAAAGGATGACATAACCATATCAAATTTTAAATGATGCTAACTTATGATGATCAAAATAATATTTGTAAGCATCCAAAATTTGATAGCTGCAATTAATCAATAAGAGGCAGTTATTTCCAAAGTAGGCCCGCTTAAAGTTTTTTTATTTTTCACCCTAGAAGATTTAAGGACAATCTTACAAAGGGAGGTGGTGGGATATGTTAAGGAAAAAATTAGAATCGTTAGAGAAAAAAAAAAAGATAGATGTAAGGAAAAAAGGTCCCATTCTCTTCAGAACTCATAAATAAATGAAGAAAAGGATGTTGAGGTAAAACAATGGGAAAGAAGAATTGTTGACTATGTTGTGTCAATTGTACTACTAGTTTATCCAGCTAAGAACACAGATTCCTTCCACTCAAGAAAACTCCTCTCAACAACATGTAACACAATTTTTTATATAGACTCCAAACTAATTGGAGCCTTAGCAGCCTTAATCACAGAGTCTTTCTTACCTTAGTTACTTAATTCCTATGTACAAAAAAGGCATTCCAAGGAAAAATAAAATAAGTAAATTGCTTCCAGAATAGTGTTTGTAGCAAGGCATCAAACTTCAAGCTCGTATAATTTGACGATTCCTCCATTTAAGAGAAGGGAAGTTCTTGGTAATGTTCCTCTTTGACTCCTGATTTTTCTAAGTACAAGTGAAACTAATTATATAGAAAGTTCTGCCCTTAAGTTTGTGGATATAGCAGCACTAAGGAAAGTTCACTGGACTTCGCTCTGTTACCAAACTAATGCAATACAGCAGTAAAAGACCCTTATAAGGGCTTCTTGGGAATAACAGTAGGGGAATATATGAAGGTATTAAAGGAAAAGTGCTGTGTAAGAAAGCAAGAAACTACCATTATTAAGAAGATAGTTAAAGGAGAGAAGAGCCTGGTTTCATTGAACTTTAAAACAAAAATATAAACAACAATAAGGGAGAACATTAGTGTGTGTGCGCGCGCACGCGTGTGAGAGAGAGAGAGAGAGATCACCTAGGTGCCCCCTAGAATTTGCCCAGCCTCTTACACAAAC
>JAESVK010081266.1:0-10452 GCA_017140935.1 Hamamelis virginiana | reverse complement strand
GGTTGGCCGTCCACCCTAGGACGGTTGGCCGTCCACCCTAGGACGGTCACCGTAATGGCCCGCCTTATTTTGCCTAATTTGAGCAGTTTCCAATTTCTAGCCTTTTCAGTTTCTAATTTCTCTTCAAACCTGACCTAGGCCTATAAAAAGGAACCTTTAGCAGCCTCTACAACCATTCTACAACAGTTTTAAGCATCATGGAGGCTCTCCCCCAAGTTTTGAAAAGATTCATGGCGAGAATGACGAAGAAAGACAAGAAGGTGTTCGCTCGCTACAACTCGAATGCATGTTTATCTTTTCAACAAATCAAGATAGAAACCATGTTTCTCATTGCTACAAGCCACTTTTGGGATCCCACAACTCATGTTTACAACTTCGGCGCTGAGGAAATATGCCCACTGTTGGAGGAATTCTGCGCGATCATGTCTATTCCACTGAAAGGATCTTTTATCTTCCCACAGATTCGGCGTAAGTATACAACAACTCTCGCTTCTCTTCTTGAGATCACTGAAGGAGATGCTTCTACATTCATCGAAGGTACCAACCTTAATCTTCTAAAACTAGCTACTTCTTTTCTTCACCCCGGCTTGAATCAATTCACCACTTCACGGTTCATTCAACATGCCTTAGTTTTATGCCTTCTCGGGCAATTTTTCTTCTGTACTGGCTCTTTCCTGGTTCTATTAGAACTGTGTGAACTAGTTTTATCCCTTTCTACAACACAAAACATGATGCCCATGGTCCTTACCGAAACTCTGAACGGTTTAGACAAACTGCACTCCAACCCCAAGGTTCCTTTTGAAGGTAGCCCCATTCTACTACAAATGTGGTTAATCGAGAGGCTCAAATTCATCGCTCCTTCCACCGGTACTTCTTACCATGCTTCCTATCATCGCCGTGCTATTACCCTTCCTCGAGAGCGTACTTTACTAGAATGGTTGACTTTTCTTTCTGCTCTCTCTTGGAATGACATCGAATGGTATGTGCATGACTGGAGCTGTTCTGGCCATTATCTGCTCCGTTCTCCAGGTTATTCTGCGGTGATTTTGGTAGGATTGAAGCATACCTCATACTATTGGGCAACCCAACTGCTTCGCCAAATTGGGACCAAACAGACAATTCCATCTCTCTCAGAGCATACTTACACTTCCAAGGCAATCTCTCCATCGGTGGTAAAGGCATTGATGTCAAGGTGGCCATCTGTATTGCGCACAACTCACATTGATTTCTCTCATGGGCCTTTTGAACTGGATGAGGTTTATAAACAATGGTTATCTCAGGATATAGGTACTCGGGGACAAGAAAAGAAAGCTAGGATTTCAGGACTTATCGAAAGTCTCTTATCTGAAGAGCGAGGGGACACTTCGTCAATTCCACCTAATAATTTGCAAATGGTACTTTACAAGAGAAGAAGAGATGATGACTCTGAAGAAACTTCAAGGAAGGAACGAAGGATTTGATGAACTTTTGAAACACATTTCCCATGCTTTTTATTATTTTGAATGAATGGAATTAGAATCATATGGCATGTAATAGACCTTTGAAAGGTTTCTCTTCATCTCATGAATAAAAGAATTTCATCTTTTTAGTTTTGAATAAATCACTGCAAATAATTGCAATTGAAAACAAACATTGGGTTGTTTTGCCATAGAAAATTGGACCGCACCCAAAGTGACTTTATGGGCTGCCTACATATCTTCATTTTTTGAATATCTTTTTCTCATAAAACTTTCAACTTTCTTGTTTTGAATACTTGGAGAATTAGGTCCTTGTAGTTCATGGATCAATTGAAAAGCCTTTTTTTTTTTTTTTGAAATGCTCTACTTTTTGCCTAGGCAGCCTTTGCAAGTTTTCTACCTAGCGAGCTCTTGTCCTAATTTTTGTCTAAGCAGCCTTTTCAGGTTTTCTACTTAGCAGATTTTTTTTACTATTTTTTATTTTTATTTATACATGGTACTTTTTCAATTGATCCAAATTGGTAGGCTGAGAGAATTTGATCCCATCTATGTCTATAAGACGCACGGCTCCGCCTGATAGTATCTCTTTGATGATGTAGGGTCCCACCCAACTTGGCTTGAACTTCCCCTTTGGATCATGAATCGGCATTCTGATTTCTTTGAGTACCAAATCCCCTTTCTTTAAGCCCCTGTTTTTAACTCTCTTGTTGAATGCTCGAGCTATTCTTCTCTGATAACCTTGAACATGGTATAGGGCCTTCAATCTCTTCTCGTCAATTAGTGACAGCTGCTCATATCTATCCCTCATCCAATCGACTTCTGCTAGTTGGCTTTCCATAACTACCCTTAGTGAAGGTATCTCTAACTCAATTGGTAACACTGCTTCCATACCATACACTAACGAGTAAGGCGTAGCCCCAGTTGACGCCCTAATGGATATGCGATAGCCCCACAATGCCAGAGGCAACTTCTCATGCCAATCATTGTACGTATCAGTGGTCTTCTTCAAAATGGTCTTTAAATTCTTATTAGCTGTCTCTACTGCTCCATTAGTCTGCGGACAATAAGGAGAGGAATGGTGATGTACTGTACCATATTTCTTAAGAAGCTCCTCAATCTCTTTTTTGAAATGTTGCCCATTGTCTGAAATAAACTCACGTGGCACTCCATATCGATAGATGATGTTGTACTGTATGAACTTGGCAACCTGCTTAGCATTCAAAGTCTTGTACGACGCTGCTTCTACCCATTTGGTAAAGTAATCTATGGCCACCAATATGTACTAGTGCCAATTCGAGGCCGCAGGAGTAATCTTGCCGATGATATCAATGCCCCATGTTGCAAATGACCATGGTGATGACATGGTAGTGAGTGGCATGGATGGCTGATGCTTACCACTTGCAAACACCTGACACTTATAGCATTTCTTAACATGTTTAGCACAATCACTTTCAATGGTCAACCAATAGTAACCCAATCTCAAAATCTTCTTCGCAAGCATATACCCATTCATATGTGGAGCCCCAGCCCCTTCATGTATTTCCTGAATAATCTGCTCTGCTTCATCTTCTGTTACACACAAAAGATGGACACCGTCAAAAGACCTTTTATACAATCTCCCACTACACAAGATGAACTGGCTAGCCAACCTTCTCAAAGTTCTTCGGTCAACATAGGATGCTTCTGATGGATACTCCCCTTTTTCTAAGTACTGCTGAATATCATGATACCACGGCTTCCCGTCGTTTGGTTCTCCTTCCCTTAGGGCGCAACAGTAGATGGGTTCTTCTCTAGATTCAATGATCATTGGTGCTACTTCCCCTTCCACTGAAATCTCTGTCATGGATGCTAGAGTGGCTAAGGCATCCGCAAACTTGTTCTTTTGCCTAGACAGGTAAAAGAATTTTATTTGACGGAATTCTTTCACCAATATCTCTAGATAATCATGATACGGCAGCAGCTTCTCATCCTTAGTCTTCCATTCTCCTCTAGTTTGGCATATGATAAGGGTTGAATCCCCATACACTTCGAGCTCTTCTACTCCCAAAGCCAATGCTGATTCCAAGGCTAAAATGCAAGCCTCATACTCAGCTATGTTATTGGTTACCATAAAGTTCAGTTTCACTGCCACAGGTATCATCACATCTTCAGGTGTCTCCAAACAAACTCCTATGCCACATCCTTTTCTATTCAATGCTCCATCAAAATGCGCTTTCCATACCTTCTTCTCTACCACAAGGATTTCTTCATCTGGAAACTGGTAATTATCATTGTATGCTTGTGAAGTAGCACATTCTGCCAGGTGTTCTGTTATAGCTCTTCCTTTTACTGATTGCTGCAGTACATACTGAATGTCGAATTCTAACAATAACAATAACCACAGCGCTGTTTTATAGGACAAAGCAGGCTTCTCAAGCAGATACTTCAATGGGTCCATTCGACTGATCAAGAGTACTTGGAAAGACATCATGTAATGGCGAAGCTTTTGAGTTGCCCATACCAATGCCACGCATGTCTTTTCCAAAGCACTATAGTTCACTTCATAGTCCGTCATCTTCTTGCTGGGGTAGTAGATGGCATTCTCTTTCAAGGATTCTTCAAGATATTGAGCTAACATAGCTCCCATCGCAGTTTCGGTGACAGTTAAGTAGAGTAATAACGGTTCACCTTGTCGCGAAGGAACCAGTATTGGTGGGTTGCTCAAATACCTTCTGATGGTATCAAATGCCTCTTGACATTCTTCATTCCACTTAGTCGGTACATCCTTCTTTAGCAGCTTGAAAATTGGCTCGCAGATAGTCGTCAACTGAGCTATGAAACGGCTGATAAACTGAATTCTTCCCAAAAATCCCCGGATTTCCTTTTCTGTCTTTGGTGGTTGCATCTCCATGATGGCTTTGATTTTTCCTGGATCTACTTCTATCCCTCTCTATGTGATCATAAAACCAAGCAGCTTTCCAGCAGTCACTCCAAATGCACATTTCTGAGGGTTCAGACGCAGCTTGTACTTAATGATTCTTTCAAAGAACTTCTTCAGAGCAACTAGATGTCCTTCCCTATCTACAGACTTCACAATCATGTCATCCACATATACTTCAACCTCTTTGTGAATCAAATCATGCAGCAGTGTGGTAGCCATCCTTTGGTATGTCGTGCCAGCATTCTTAAGGCCGAAGGGCATAACCCGATAACAAAATGTCCTCCATTGTGTGATGAAGGCTGTCTTTTCCATATCTTGAGAAGCCATTTTGATCTGGTTGTAACCCGAAAAACCATCCATAAAAGATAAGAGTGCATGGCCAGCAGTGTTGTCAACTAATACATCTATATGAGGCAGAGGGAAATCATCCTTAGGACATGCCTTATTGAGATCTCTGAAGTCAACACACATTCTTACTTTCCTATCCTTCTTAGGCACTGGAACGATGTTGGCTAACCATTCTGGGTACTCCACTACTTGCAAAAAATCGGCGTTTATCTGCTTGACCACCTCATCCTTAACCTTCAAGGCTCATTCTGGCTTCATTCTCCGCAGCTTCTGCTTGATTGGCTTCATGTTCGGATCAGTGGGGATAAAGTGCTACACAATGTCGGGATCAATGCCTGGCATATCTTGGTACGACCATGCAAAACCTTCAATGTTCTCTTTCAAAACCTCTACCAATGATTCTCTCTCTTGCGGCGACAGTGTTGATCCAATTTTAATTATTTTAGGTGATTCATCTGTCCCTAAATTGATTGAAATTAATTCATCCATGTTAGGTTGAGCGTGCCCCTTTCCATGTTGCTCATCGAGCTTAGGAGGAACATCCTCACGCGGGTCTATATTCATGCCATACAAATCCAGAGATGGTAAAAGAAAGACACTGCAAGAGAGTTGAGAAGAGAATGAATACTTCTTTTATTAATTGAAAGTTGAATAACAAAACACAGAAGATGAAACAAACTGACACTCATACCTCCTTAAATGAGGTTGAGGTTTTTATTGGAAACAAGAAAATCCTACACTACTACCAAGAAAGCAGGGAAATCCTATTCTACTGAAGACACCTACAAGTTATCATCAGATGGAAGTGACTCGATCTCCTCAAAATCATGGATGAAAAGACAATCTTCAAAGCCCCAGTTTGATAAGGGTGGAGTTGTAGGTTCAATTGGATAGATCGCCTTGACTTCATAAGTATACAATTCGAGACATAGAACCGCCTGCTCGAACATATCTGTCATGGCACCAACATCAAGGTCTTCAACCCAATCCTTTTCTTTCTTACGGGTCTCACTAGTAACAATATCATCATCCACTGAAGCAGTAAGAGAGCACCATTCATCACCGAAGAAAATCTCAAACCCAGGTACACTGATCTTCTGATCCTCAAGGTAGCACGGTTCAGGGAAACCACAATATGGAAAGTTATCACCCTCCTTGACGAAAGCCCCATTCAAAGTTGGTCTGTATGGCTCAAGGGTTGAATCAGGGGTTCGTCCTCTTGCCTTCGCAGAGTTTTTCTTTTTCTTCCTCTGAGCCATTATCTTCTTATCTTTCTTAGTAGGTTTGTAGCCAAACCCATAAGGATAGATAGTAGAGGGGTACTTCACAATATCATAAACGCCTTGCAATCTTCGACCCAATCCCATTCCAGGGAAGAATCCCATTCTTTTCATAATCTGTCCTACATGCAAATTCCCATGAGGATTATAATCGAGAGCTATCAATTCTTTCTGCTCGGGATCTCCTTCAATAGCTTGTACGTACTCAAACCCTGAAAGTAACACATCTGACGACTCCTGGTTGATTTCACAGATTGGCACTCGACTATTTCTGTTCATTTTCATATCCCCTTTCAAGGTGACCACTGCTCCCTGGTGTGGAAACTTGATTTTCTGGTGAAGCGACGACGGCACAGCCCCGGTCGAATAAATCCATGGTCTTCCCAAAAGCAAATTAAAACTAGCTGGCACATCTAGGATCTGAAAATCAATTTTGAATTCAACTGGCCCAATAACAACTGGAAGAGTCACCATTCCCACAACTTCTCTGCGAGTGTTGTCATAAGCCCTGACAGTCTGTCCTGATGGCGAAAATTCAGATGGTTCAATCCCCAATGTAGTAGTAGTACTGAGTGGACATACATTCAATGCTGACCCGTTGTCAACTAAAACTGAGGGAACTCTCTTTCCTATGACATCTACTGTGATGTACAAAGCCTGCAGATGATTACTCCCACTCTCGGGTAAGTCAGATTCAGTAAATGAGATGGACGGTCCATAATGAACCGGATTTACCAAACCTACCAAACCCTCAGGGGACGTATCAATAGGAACCTGCACCTGATTGAGCAACCGAAGCATTGTCTGCCTATGTTTCTGTGAAGCCATGAGCAATCCCCAAATGGTAATGTTAACCTGTGTTCTCTTCAACTGTTTTAGTATTTCTTTATCTTCTTCTATGACATCTGATCGCTGACCCTTCTCTAATTCCCCCAACGGATTACTGGCTTCCAAATGAGCTGGCTTGAAATGGCGTCCGCCTCGAGTCAGATGGTCTACTTCCTCATCACTAGCCCACAAATTCTCTATCATCTCAGGTGTGCTCATAAGATTCTCCCACTCAATCATACCAATCAAATCTCTACCTTCCCCGGTGATCTTCGCGACTGAAGAGGTTCTATCTTTAAACTGTTTCTGTATGATATCCTAACTCAACCCTTCGGGTGAAGAAGGAATAACTGGTTCAACTTCTGCAGGCAAATCATCCCACCCCGTAGGAATGATATGTTCATCAGAAATCTTCCTTGACGGATAGAGCACATAATAATCAAACTTACCACTTGACTCTCCTAACAATCCGACCTCCGGGTCTCCAGCTAGATATCTCTCCTTCAACTGACGTTGAGAATTCCCACTTCTAGGCACTTCCTTAGGAGTTTCAGGTTGTAAAGGCTCTTCAGGCTGTACAGGTTCTTCAAGCTGATACAACTCTCCATCATCAAGTAAATCTTGAACCAATTTCCCTAAAACTCTGTAATTCTCTGTGTCATGCCCGAAGATGTTGTGGTACTGGCAAAAAGGCTTATGGAAGCGGGGTATGAGTGGGGTAATGAGGCATTGGGACCGAGCTTGGTTGAAGGCTTCAATTAGGGTAGTTTTGAGTGGGACATATAGGCGGATTGGGTGACGAATTTTTGGGTCGTCGAGGCCCAGGGCGTTGATTTGAGCTGGTGGTGGTACAGCATGGGTTGGAAGAGGGTTACTGGTAACATTTGGTTGACTTGGTGGATTTGGTGGGGCAATGACTTTCTTATCAATGAGGTCTTGGATTTCATGGCGAAGGCGCAAGCATTGGTTGGTGTGATGGCCCTTAGATTGGTGGAACTGACAATACTCATTTTCTTTGAAATTTCTGGGCAAATAATCTGGAAGAGGCCGGGGTTCCAAAGGGGTAAGGAGACCACGTGCCTTCAATTTCTCAAGGACACGTTCTAGGGACATGTATAGATTGGTGAACTAGCGGGTTGGCTCTCTAGCTTGGAATGAGCGATTTGGTTGGGTAGCTTGAATAGGTTGGGCGATGGCATTGACTTCAGGGTTGGGTTTGCGGTTGAGAGGTGGTTGGCAGTTTCTGAAGGGTTCTTCGGCCTTGAGAGCCCCACTAGCCAGAGCATCTTCAACTTGAGTGCCAGCAATAACAAGGGCCTTGAAGTTAGGGAAATACTGCGAGAACAAATACTTGTTGTAAATGGGCAAGAGACTCTTCAGTACCATCTGCACCTGCTCATCATTTGTAGGCCTGTGGGTCATCTGCAAAGCTTTCGCCCGCCATCTGGAAATGAAGGCAGAGAAACTCTCCCTCGGTTCCTGCTTAGTAGTCTCAAGATCCCTACGAGTCACATCAATCTCAGTGTTGTACTTGTAGTGATTAGTGAACTCATTGCAAACATCCTCCCATGTCTTCAACTTAGTCTCATCTAAGGATAAAAACCACTTCGAAGCAGACCCTTTCAGTGATTCATGAAACATCTGAGCCAACAACTCAACATCGAGTACACGAGGTTGCATCGCCCTCACATACACCTTCAAATGGGTTTTAGGGCAACCCATCCCATCAAACTTCTCTAATTTCGGCATCTTAAAACTGAACGGCATACGGGCCTTGGGGAATAGTGAAAAAGATGTCACATCAACCATGTCATCAGACCGACGCATCCCCTTCAGGGCTTTCTCTAAGGCTTCAACCTTACTCGACAACAGGATCGGATCCCCAGAGAGGAACCTAGAACTACTGGGCTCGCCATCCAGATTGATGGGCTTAGATTTGGCTCCTGCATGGGCCTTGGTACTATCATCAACTTGGGCTGGGATAGGTGGATCAGAGGTACTCCTCGGGTTCTCTAAGTGGGCCTCCCTATCCTGATCTGTACTGGTCTGTTTATCTCGGGACATTTTCTTAATCTGTTCAGTCTCACGGGCCAGGGCATCAATTCGGTCCATGATAGCATTCAACACTGTAGCAGTGGTACTGGATTCTCCGTCAGTCATTGTAGGTGTGGCTGGGGGTTCGATACTGAAAAGACGCCCTCTAGAATCACGACGCCAGGCCAGAATTCTACACCATGAAATGGGGCTTCTTTAGAAAAAAGGGAAGAATCTATGATGCTCAAAACCTATTGACAGACTATCAAAGAGGTGCTATCCAAATAGAAAGAAAGATAAAGGAGAAAACCGTCTTATCATAATTCCAACTCACTTCCCTATTTCACAAGGGCACTTCCTTAGAAATTAGGAAATAAATCAAAATCATCAATAGGGGAATAAAACATGATCAACCAAACAAGGCACAAAGAGTAACACCAATGACTAGCCCTTCATTCTTAGGACACTTTCCTTTGAATCGAAGGTCTTAGTCAAAACAAGCCAAAACAACCTAATCACAGAAAAGGGTATGTACCTTTAGAATATTCTCTTCCATCCTCAAAATAGTCATTTCGTTCTAAGGACCAAAATCCTTATAAATAAAGGGCCTGTATTAAAAAATATCAAAGTTTATCTAAGGGTGACATATCCCTAAGTTCTAGCATTCACAAACAAGGCTCACATCAAATTGGGACAATTTCGGCAGCATAACGACGCAATTATGTGCTAAAAGAAATTTGGCAGCATAACGGCGTAGGTATGTGTCAAGGAAAATTTTGACAGCATAACGGTACAGTTAAATACCAAAAGGAATTTCGGTAGCATAACAGTACAATTGTGTGTCAAAATTTCGGCAGCATAACAGGTGTGTGCAAGCACTGTGGGGTAGAGTGTCTTACAGGCTGTCTACATGGACTAATGCAAAGGGTAGGTATAAAGGTTCCTATTGCAGACCAATCCATATAGCTAACCACATGTGACACATGGCGTGCCGCGTGGGTCAAACAGTACTGACTGGTCTTGATATACCCCGAAGGGTACTTGACAATAGTTTGATGGTTTCGTCATGATTGCCCTAGTGTCGAGTGGAGACAGGGATCAGGACTAGACCATCGCTTGGCAAGGCAACATCGTCCTATCACACAATGACATGCAGCTAATATAACTAAAATGATATGCAATCACACAAATGCAAGTGGTTGATTTTAATTAATTTAAGAAATTAAATAGCCCAATTAAATCAATGAAGTTTAGCCCTCGATATCCCCAGTGGAGTAGCCAGTTCTGTGGACCAGCCTCGGGGCGGGGGCTTTATGGGGTGAGTCCACATCATCACCGGGCGATGTGATTAGGGGGGTTTAGAAAACAAACAAAACAAAGGAGTCGCCACCTTATTTTTAAGGAATACGAAAACCATGAAAAATATTTTATTTTAAAATCAAAACAAAACAAACTTCATTTTCAATGAAAAGAAAGTCTACAAACCAGAGTTGGATCCGGGGGCTAGGTTACGACGTGGGAAGGTTCCAAGCTTTCACTTGTAGGCACCCACCTCGCCCTAATTAAAGGACTTCTAATTTATTTG
>JAESVK010081260.1:0-10452 GCA_017140935.1 Hamamelis virginiana | reverse complement strand
GGTTGGCCGTCCACCCTAGGACGGTTGGCCGTCCACCCTAGGACGGTCACCGTAATGGCCCGCCTTATTTTGCCTAATTTGAGCAGTTTCCAATTTCTAGCCTTTTCAGTTTCTAATTTCTCTTCAAACCTGACCTAGGCCTATAAAAAGGAACCTTTAGCAGCCTCTACAACCATTCTACAACAGTTTTAAGCATCATGGAGGCTCTCCCCCAAGTTTTGAAAAGATTCATGGCGAGAATGACGAAGAAAGACAAGAAGGTGTTCGCTCGCTACAACTCGAATGCATGTTTATCTTTTCAACAAATCAAGATAGAAACCATGTTTCTCATTGCTACAAGCCACTTTTGGGATCCCACAACTCATGTTTACAACTTCGGCGCTGAGGAAATATGCCCACTGTTGGAGGAATTCTGCGCGATCATGTCTATTCCACTGAAAGGATCTTTTATCTTCCCACAGATTCGGCGTAAGTATACAACAACTCTCGCTTCTCTTCTTGAGATCACTGAAGGAGATGCTTCTACATTCATCGAAGGTACCAACCTTAATCTTCTAAAACTAGCTACTTCTTTTCTTCACCCCGGCTTGAATCAATTCACCACTTCACGGTTCATTCAACATGCCTTAGTTTTATGCCTTCTCGGGCAATTTTTCTTCTGTACTGGCTCTTTCCTGGTTCTATTAGAACTGTGTGAACTAGTTTTATCCCTTTCTACAACACAAAACATGATGCCCATGGTCCTTACCGAAACTCTGAACGGTTTAGACAAACTGCACTCCAACCCCAAGGTTCCTTTTGAAGGTAGCCCCATTCTACTACAAATGTGGTTAATCGAGAGGCTCAAATTCATCGCTCCTTCCACCGGTACTTCTTACCATGCTTCCTATCATCGCCGTGCTATTACCCTTCCTCGAGAGCGTACTTTACTAGAATGGTTGACTTTTCTTTCTGCTCTCTCTTGGAATGACATCGAATGGTATGTGCATGACTGGAGCTGTTCTGGCCATTATCTGCTCCGTTCTCCAGGTTATTCTGCGGTGATTTTGGTAGGATTGAAGCATACCTCATACTATTGGGCAACCCAACTGCTTCGCCAAATTGGGACCAAACAGACAATTCCATCTCTCTCAGAGCATACTTACACTTCCAAGGCAATCTCTCCATCGGTGGTAAAGGCATTGATGTCAAGGTGGCCATCTGTATTGCGCACAACTCACATTGATTTCTCTCATGGGCCTTTTGAACTGGATGAGGTTTATAAACAATGGTTATCTCAGGATATAGGTACTCGGGGACAAGAAAAGAAAGCTAGGATTTCAGGACTTATCGAAAGTCTCTTATCTGAAGAGCGAGGGGACACTTCGTCAATTCCACCTAATAATTTGCAAATGGTACTTTACAAGAGAAGAAGAGATGATGACTCTGAAGAAACTTCAAGGAAGGAACGAAGGATTTGATGAACTTTTGAAACACATTTCCCATGCTTTTTATTATTTTGAATGAATGGAATTAGAATCATATGGCATGTAATAGACCTTTGAAAGGTTTCTCTTCATCTCATGAATAAAAGAATTTCATCTTTTTAGTTTTGAATAAATCACTGCAAATAATTGCAATTGAAAACAAACATTGGGTTGTTTTGCCATAGAAAATTGGACCGCACCCAAAGTGACTTTATGGGCTGCCTACATATCTTCATTTTTTGAATATCTTTTTCTCATAAAACTTTCAACTTTCTTGTTTTGAATACTTGGAGAATTAGGTCCTTGTAGTTCATGGATCAATTGAAAAGCCTTTTTTTTTTTTTTTGAAATGCTCTACTTTTTGCCTAGGCAGCCTTTGCAAGTTTTCTACCTAGCGAGCTCTTGTCCTAATTTTTGTCTAAGCAGCCTTTTCAGGTTTTCTACTTAGCAGATTTTTTTTACTATTTTTTATTTTTATTTATACATGGTACTTTTTCAATTGATCCAAATTGGTAGGCTGAGAGAATTTGATCCCATCTATGTCTATAAGACGCACGGCTCCGCCTGATAGTATCTCTTTGATGATGTAGGGTCCCACCCAACTTGGCTTGAACTTCCCCTTTGGATCATGAATCGGCATTCTGATTTCTTTGAGTACCAAATCCCCTTTCTTTAAGCCCCTGTTTTTAACTCTCTTGTTGAATGCTCGAGCTATTCTTCTCTGATAACCTTGAACATGGTATAGGGCCTTCAATCTATTCTCGTCAATTAGTGACAGCTGCTCATATCTATCCCTCATCCAATCGACTTCTGCTAGTTGGCTTTCCATAACTACCCTTAGTGAAGGTATCTCTAACTCAATTGGTAACACTGCTTCCATACCATACACTAACGAGTAAGGCGTAGCCCCAGTTGACGCCCTAATGGATATGCGATAGCCCCACAATGCCAGAGGCAACTTCTCATGCCAATCATTGTACGTATCAGTGGTCTTCTTCAAAATGGTCTTTAAATTCTTATTAGCTGTCTCTACTGCTCCATTAGTCTGCGGACAATAAGGAGAGGAATGGTGATGTACTGTACCATATTTCTTAAGAAGCTCCTCAATCTCTTTTTTGAAATGTTGCCCATTGTCTGAAATAAACTCACGTGGCACTCCATATCGATAGATGATGTTGTACTGTATGAACTTGGCAACCTGCTTAGCATTCAAAGTCTTGTACGACGCTGCTTCTACCCATTTGGTAAAGTAATCTATGGCCACCAATATGTACTAGTGCCCATTCGAGGCCGCAGGAGTGATCTTGCCGATGATATCAATGCCCCATGTTGCAAATGACCATGGTGATGACATGGTAGTGAGTGGCATGGATGGCTGATGCTTACCACTTGCAAACACCTGACACTTATAGCATTTCTTAACATGTTTAGCACAATCACTTTCTATGGTCAACCAATAGTAACCCAATCTCAAAATCTTCTTCGCAAGCATATACCCATTCATATGTGGAGCCCCAGCCCCTTCATGTATTTCCTGAATAATCTGCTCTGCTTCATCTTCTGTTACACACAAAAGATGGACACCGTCAAAAGACCTTTTATACAATCTCCCACTACACAAGATGAACTGGCTAGCCAACCTTCTCAAAGTTCTTCGGTCAACATAGGATGCTTCTGATGGATACTCCCCTTTTTCTAAGTACTGCTGAATATCATGATACCACGGCTTCCCGTCGTTTGGTTCTCCTTCCCTTAGGGCGCAACAGTAGATGGGTTCTTCTCTAGATTCAATGATCATTGGTGCTACTTCCCCTTCCACTGAAATCTCTGTCATGGATGCTAGAGTGGCTAAGGCATCCGCAAACTTGTTCTTTTGCCTAGACAGGTAAAAGAATTTTATTTGACGGAATTCTTTCACCAATATCTCTAGATAATCATGATACGGCAGCAGCTTCTCATCCTTAGTCTTCCATTCTCCTCTAGTTTGGCATATGATAAGGGTTGAATCCCCATACACTTCGAGCTCTTCTACTCCCAAAGCCAATGCTGATTCCAAGGCTAAAATGCAAGCCTCATACTCAGCTATGTTATTGGTTACCATAAAGTTCAGTTTCACTGCCACAGGTATCATCACATCTTCAGGTGTCTCCAAACAAACTCCTATGCCACATCCTTTTCTATTCAATGCTCCATCAAAATGCGCTTTCCATACCTTCTTCTCTACCACAAGGATTTCTTCATCTGGAAACTGGTAATTATCATTGTATGCTTGTGAAGTAGCACATTCTGCCAGGTGTTCTGTTATAGCTCTTCCTTTTACTGATTGCTGCAGTACATACTGAATGTCGAATTCTAACAATAACAATAACCACAGCGCTGTTTTATAGGACAAAGCAGGCTTCTCAAGCAGATACTTCAATGGGTCCATTCGACTGATCAAGAGTACTTGGAAAGACATCATGTAATGGCGAAGCTTTTGAGTTGCCCATACCAATGCCACGCATGTCTTTTCCAAAGCACTATAGTTCACTTCATAGTCCGTCATCTTCTTGCTGGGGTAGTAGATGGCATTCTCTTTCAAGGATTCTTCAAGATATTGAGCTAACATAGCTCCCATCGCAGTTTCGGTGACAGTTAAGTAGAGTAATAACGGTTCACCTTGTCGCGAAGGAACCAGTATTGGTGGGTTGCTCAAATACCTTCTGATGGTATCAAATGCCTCTTGACATTCTTCATTCCACTTAGTCGGTACATCCTTCTTTAGCAGCTTGAAAATTGGCTCGCAGATAGTCGTCAACTGAGCTATGAAACGGCTGATAAACTGAATTCTTCCCAAAAATCCCCGGATTTCCTTTTCTGTCTTTGGTGGTTGCATCTCCATGATGGCTTTGATTTTTCCTGGATCTACTTCTATCCCTCTCTATGTGATCATAAAACCAAGCAGCTTTCCAGCAGTCACTCCAAATGCACATTTCTGAGGGTTCAGACGCAGCTTGTACTTAATGATTCTTTCAAAGAACTTCTTCAGAGCAACTAGATGTCCTTCCCTATCTACAGACTTCACAATCATGTCATCCACATATACTTCAACCTCTTTGTGAATCAAATCATGCAGCAGTGTGGTAGCCATCCTTTGGTATGTCGTGCCAGCATTCTTAAGGCCGAAGGGCATAACCCGATAACAAAATGTCCTCCATTGTGTGATGAAGGCTGTCTTTTCCATATCTTGAGAAGCCATTTTGATCTGGTTGTAACCCGAAAAACCATCCATAAAAGATAAGAGTGCATGGCCAGCAGTGTTGTCAACTAATACATCTATATGAGGCAGAGGGAAATCATCCTTAGGACATGCCTTATTGAGATCTCTGAAGTCAACACACATTCTTACTTTCCTATCCTTCTTAGGCACTGGAACGATGTTGGCTAACCATTCTGGGTACTCCACTACTTGCAAAAAACCGGCGTTTATCTGCTTGACCACCTCATCCTTAACCTTCAAGGCTCATTCTGGCTTCATTCTCCGCAGCTTCTGCTTGATTGGCTTCATGTTCGGATCAGTGGGGATAAAGTGCTACACAATGTCGGGATCAATGCCTGGCATATCTTGGTACGACCATGCAAAACCTTCAATGTTCTCTTTCAAAACCTCTACCAATGATTCTCTCTCTTGCGGCGACAGTGTTGATCCAATTTTAATTATTTTAGGTGATTCATCTGTCCCTAAATTGATTGAAATTAATTCATCCATGTTAGGTTGAGCGTGCCCCTTTCCATGTTGCTCATCGAGCTTAGGAGGAACATCCTCACGCGGGTCTATATTCATGCCATACAAATCCAGAGATGGTAAAAGAAAGACACTGCAAGAGAGATGAGAAGAGAATGAATACTTCTTTTATTAATTGAAAGTTGAATAACAAAACACAGAAGATGAAACAAACTGACACTCATACCTCCTTAAATGAGGTTGAGGTTTTTATTGGAAACAAGAAAATCCTACACTACTACCAAGAAAGCAGGGAAATCCTATTCTACTGAAGACACCTACAAGTTATCACCAGATGGAAGTGACTCGATCTCCTCAAAATCATGGATGAAAAGACAATCTTCAAAGCCCCAGTTTGATAAGGGTGGAGTTGTAGGTTCAATTGGATAGATCGCCTTGACTTCATAAGTATACAATTCGAGACATAGAACCGCCTGCTCGAACATATCTGTCATGGCACCAACATCAAGGTCTTCAACCCAATCCTTTTCTTTCTTACGGGTCTCACTAGTAACAATATCATCATCCACTGAAGCAGTAAGAGAGCACCATTCATCACCGAAGAAAATCTCAAACCCAGGTACACTGATCTTCTGATCCTCAAGGTAGCACGGTTCAGGGAAACCACAATATGGAAAGTTATCACCCTCCTTGACGAAAGCCCCATTCAAAGTTGGTCTGTATGGCTCAAGGGTTGAATCAGGGGTTCGTCCTCTTGCCTTCGCAGAGTTTTTCTTTTTCTTCCTCTGAGCTATTATCTTCTTATCTTTCTTAGTAGGTTTGTAGCCAAACCCATAAGGATAGATAGTAGAGGGGTACTTCACAATATCATAAACGCCTTGCAATCTTCGACCCAATCCCATTCCAGGGAAGAATCCCATTCTTTTCATAATCTGTCCTACATGCAAATTCCCATGAGGATTATAATCGAGAGCTATCAATTCTTTCTGCTCGGGATCTCCTTCAATAGCTTGTACGTACTCAAACCCTGAAAGTAACACATCTGACGACTCCTGGTTGATTTCACAGATTGGCACTCGACTATTTCTGTTCATTTTCATA
Organism: Hamamelis virginiana; assembly: GCA_017140935.1. Classification (NCBI taxonomy): domain Eukaryota; kingdom Viridiplantae; phylum Streptophyta; class Magnoliopsida; order Saxifragales; family Hamamelidaceae; genus Hamamelis; species Hamamelis virginiana. Next base: position 4,161 of record JAESVK010081260.1, on the reverse strand, counting down.
TCCCCTTTCAAGGTGACCACTGCTCCCTGGTGTGGAAACTTGATTTTCTGGTGAAGCGACGACGGCACAGCCCCGGTCGAATAAATCCATGGTCTTCCCAAAAGCAAATTAAAACTAGCTGGCACATCTAGGATCTGAAAATCAATTTTGAATTCAACTGGCCCAATAACAACTGGAAGAGTCACCATTCCCACAACTTCTCTGCGAGTGTTGTCATAAGCCCTGACAGTCTGTCCTGATGGCGAAAATTCAGATGGTTCAATCCCCAATGTAGTAGTAGTACTGAGTGGACATACATTCAATGCTGACCCGTTGTCAACTAAAACTGAGGGAACTCTCTTTCCTATGACATCTACTGTGATGTACAAAGCCTGCAGATGATTACTCCCACTCTCGGGTAAGTCAGATTCAGTAAATGAGATGGACGGTCCATAATGAACCGGATTTACCAAACCTACCAAACCCTCAGGGGACGTATCAATAGGAACCTGCACCTGATTGAGCAACCGAAGCACTGTCTGCCTGTGTTTCTGTGAAGCCATGAGCAATCCCCAAATGGTAATGTTAACCTGTGTTCTCTTCAACTGTTTTAGTATTTCTTTATCTTCTTCTATGACATCTGATCGCTGACCCTTCTCTAATTCCCCCAACGGATTACTGGCTTCCAAATGAGCTGGCTTGAAATGGCGTCCGCCTCGAGTCAGATGGTCTACTTCCTCATCACTAGCCCACAAATTCTCTATCATCTCAGGTGTGCTCATAAGATTCTCCCACTCAATCATACCAATCAAATCTCTACCTTCCCCGGTGATCTTCGCGACTGAAGAGGTTCTATCTTTAAACTGTTTCTGTATGATATCCTAACTCAACCCTTCGGGTGAAGAAGGAATAACTGGTTCAACTTCTGCAGGCAAATCATCCCACCCCGTAGGAATGATATGTTCATCAGAAATCTTCCTTGACGGATAGAGCACATAATAATCAAACTTACCACTTGACTCTCCTAACAATCCGACCTCCGGGTCTCCAGCTAGATATCTCTCCTTCAACTGACGTTGAGAATTCCCACTTCTAGGCACTTCCTTAGGAGTTTCAGGTTGTAAAGGCTCTTCAGGCTGTACAGGTTCTTCAAGCTGATACAACTCTCCATCATCAAGTAAATCTTGAACCAATTTCCCTAAAACTCTGTAATTCTCTGTGTCATGCCCGAAGATGTTGTGGTACTGGCAAAAAGGCTTATGGAAGCGGGGTATGAGTGGGGTAATGAGGCATTGGGACCGAGCTTGGTTGAAGGCTTCAATTAGGGTAGTTTTGAGTGGGACATATGGGCGGATTGGGTGACGAATTTTTGGGTCGTCGAGGCCCAGGGCGTTGATTTGAGCTGGTGGTGGTACAGCATGGGTTGGAAGAGGGTTACTGGTAACATTTGGTTGACTTGGTGGATTTGGTGGGGCAATGACTTTCTTATCAATGAGGTCTTGGATTTCATGGCGAAGGCGCAAGCATTGGTTGGTGTGATGGCCCTTAGATTGGTGGAACTGACAATACTCATTTTCTTTGAAATTTCTGGGCAAATAATCTGGAAGAGGCCGGGGTTCCAAAGGGGTAAGGAGACCACGTGCCTTCAATTTCTCAAGGACACGTTCTAGGGACATGTATAGATTGGTGAACTAGCGGGTTGGCTCTCTAGCTTGGAATGAGCGATTTGGTTGGGTAGCTTGAATAGGTTGGGCGATGGCATTGACTTCAGGGTTGGGTTTGCGGTTGAGAGGTGGTTGGCAGTTTCTGAAGGGTTCTTCGGCCTTGAGAGCCCCACTAGCCAGAGCATCTTCAACTTGAGTGCCAGCAATAACAAGGGCCTTGAAGTTAGGGAAATACTGCGAGAACAAATACTTGTTGTAAATGGGCAAGAGACTCTTCAGTACCATCTGCACCTGCTCATCATTTGTAGGCCTGTGGGTCATCTGCAAAGCTTTCGCCCTCCATCTGGAAATGAAGGCAGAGAAACTCTCCCTCGGTTCCTGCTTAGTAGTCTCAAGATCCCTACGAGTCACATCAATCTCAGTGTTGTACTTGTAGTGATTAGTGAACTCATTGCAAACATCCTCCCATGTCTTCAACTTAGTCTCATCTAAGGATAAAAACCACTTCGAAGCAGACCCTTTCAGTGATTCATGAAACATCTGAGCCAACAACTCATCATCGAGTACACGAGGTTGCATCGCCCTCACATACACCTTCAAATGGGTTTTAGGGCAACCCATCCCATCAAACTTCTCTAATTTCGGCATCTTAAAACTGAACGGCATACGGGCCTTGGGGAATAGTGAAAAAGATGTCACATCAACCATGTCATCAGACCGACGCATCCCCTTCAGGGCTTTCTCTAAGGCTTCAACCTTACTCGACAACAGGATCGGATCCCCAGAGAGGAACCTAGAACTACTGGGCTCGCCATCCAGATTGATGGGCTTAGATTTGGCTCCTGCATGGGCCTTGGTACTATCATCAACTTGGGCTGGGATAGGTGGATCAGAGGTACTCCTCGGGTTCTCTAAGTGGGCCTCCCTATCCTGATCTGTACTGGTCTGTTTATCTCGGGACATTTTCTTAATCTGTTCAGTCTCACGGGCCAGGGCATCAATTCGGTCCATGATAGCATTCAACACTGTAGCAGTGGTACTGGATTCTCCGTCAGTCATTGTAGGTGTGGCTGGGGGTTCGATACTGAAAAGACGCCCTCTAGAATCACGACGCCAGGCCAGAATTCTACACCATGAAATGGGGCTTCTTTAGAAAAAAGGGAAGAATCTATGATGCTCAAAACCTATTGACAGACTATCAAAGAGGTGCTATCCAAATAGAAAGAAAGAGAAAGGAGAAAACCGTCCTATCATAATTCCAACTCACTTCCCTATTTCACAAGGGCACTTCCTTAGAAATTAGGAAATAAATCAAAATCATCAATAGGGGAATAAAACATGATCAACCAAACAAGGCACAAAGAGTAACACCAATGACTAGCCCTTCATTCTTAGGACACTTTCCTTTGAATCGAAGGTCTTACTCAAAACAAGCCAAAACAACCTAATCACAGAAAAGGGTATGTACCTTTAGAATATTCTCTTCCATCCTCAAAATAGTCATTTCGTTCTAAGGACCAAAATCCTTATAAATAAAGGGCCTGTATTAAAAAATATCAAAGTTTATCTAAGGGTGACATATCCCTAAGTTCTAGCATTCACAAACAAGGCTCACATCAAATTGGGACAATTTCGGCAGCATAACGACGCAATTATGTGCTAAAAGAAATTTGGCAGCATAACGGCGTAGGTATGTGTCAAGGAAAATTTTGACAGCATAACGGTACAGTTAAATACCAAAAGGAATTTCGGTAGCATAACAGTACAATTGTGTGTCAAAATTTCGGCAGCATAACAGGTGTGTGCAAGCACTGTGGGGTAGAGTGTCTTACAGGCTGTCTACATGGACTAATGCAAAGGGTAGGTATAAAGGTTCCTATTGCAGACCAATCCATATAGCTAACCACATGTGACACATGGCGTGCCGCGTGGGTCAAACAGTACTGACTGGTCTTGATATACCCCGAAGGGTACTTGACAATAGTTTGATGGTTTCGTCATGATTGCCCTAGTGTCGAGTGGAGACAGGGATCAGGACTAGACCATCGCTTGGCAAGGCAACATCGTCCTATCACACAATGACATGCAGCTAATATAACTAAAATGATATGCAGTCACACAAATGCAAGTGGTTGATTTTAATTAATTTAAGAAATTAAATAGCCCAATTAAATCAATGAAGTTTAGCCCTCGATATCCCCAGTGGAGTAGCCAGTTCTGTGGACCAGCCTCGGGGCGGGGGCTTTATGGGGTGAGTCCACATCATCACCGGGCGATGTGATTAGGGGGGTTTAGAAAACAAACAAAACAAAGGAGTCGCCACCTTATTTTTAAGGAATACGAAAACCATGAAAAATATTTTATTTTAAAATCAAAACAAAACAAACTTCATTTTCAATGAAAAGAAAGTCTACAAACCAGAGTTGGATCCGGGGGCTAGGTTACGACGTGGGAAGGTTCCAAGCTTTCACTTGTAGGCACCCACCTCGCCCTAATTAAAGGACTTCTAATTTATTTG
>JAESVK010081253.1:0-11363 GCA_017140935.1 Hamamelis virginiana | reverse complement strand
AGGTTATCCTAGTTAGGTATGAACAAACTAATGAACACAAACGTATTTATTCAATACTATTGCACAACCAATATGAATATAATCACAGAAAACATTCATATAAAAATATAAAAGATTCATTAAGGAGCGGATTGCAAAGAATGACAATCTCTCAAAGTTGTACAATTATCATAAACCTATTACAAAACCTTAAACCTTAATCAGAACATAATCAGACCGCTAACCAAGCTTCATCTACACCCAAGGAGAAGAGTTTAGCTGCTCATGATAGGGGCTGAATCACCGGAGGTTTTCGTTCCTTCTATGTGCAGCCAAAATCCAAGTGGAATGATATGAGAGAGATGATAGAGGGATGAAAGAGAGAGATGAAGTATATGAGAGGCTATGTTGAATCTGGATGATTGGGAATACCTTATTCAGGCCTCCAAAGGTGTTTTAAATAGTGTCCCAGCCTTCCCGTCCGAGTTCTACCGATTTTGCCAAATCCCCACTTACTAAAAAAGGAATTCTAATCACTTTAGGAAACTGCCCGGCTCAGACCTATCGATAGGCCTATCGATAGGCATAGTGCCTTATCGATATGTGATGTGTGCGGCTGTGAGAAATCTGCATAATCTTCAATCCTGAGAGCTTCCCTATCGATAGGGAAGGTGTCCTATCGATAGGCTTGAGCATATTTTGCATTCTATCTTTGAATTAGCTGCTTTTCGCGCCCGGTGTTCATCCTGGCATGCTACATTTGCTCCAATTCATTCATGTGCTCTCTTTGAGTTGCTAAACTTGGTTTTTTGGCGGAAATTAACCTACACAAGACAAAAGCATACATAAGACTAAAAACCAACCAAATCACAGTACTTACAGTGTAAAACTCCCAATGTTAGCCTCGAATGCTTAAAAACGAAGCTTGATTGTGGAACTATCACACCCTCCAACTTTGACTTTGCTAGTCCCTAGCAAACACTGAAACAATGAAAACTAAAAAACAACAAGAAATCAAAATAATAAAAAAAAGCAAATAAGCCACTTTCGCAGGGAATCGCGATTGCACTTAGCATGTGCAATAAGCCTTTAAACCCCTAGGTTCCTCCTAGTGGACGAGTTATAGTCTCGTGAGGGTTTGCAGAATGACGCCCACAAACATAATGTTGACTCACAGGTAACTGAAAACAAATAAGCTCAAATCTTGTCTTTACAATTCGAACATCTCAAAAAGTTATGCAAGCTACCCCACAGAATAGGCAAACATGGTACACAAATTATCAAATGACTGAAAATAAAGTAAGTTCCAAATCGTGTGATGTGAAGTGAGCCGACTAAGAATTATTTTCTCAGCAGAATAAGTCTATAATTCAGATCCTGTGACGAGATTCAACTTCGAATCTCACCTGGATGATCACTCTCAAAAACATTTCTCACGAAAGGTTAAAAGATTCATGTAATATCCCAATAAGATTCATATAAGTTGAAAACTCATATAATAGCACAAAGAGTTGACAGAGATGAAATGGAATGATAATGCATGTAATTAAACAAAAATTTCAGCACATATATAATCATTTGATGTAAATGTGATCAAGAGAGAACAAAGTTCAAAATTTGAATCAATTACGACTTGATTTGGATTATAATGACCTTGGCTACAATAAAGAAGGGAAACACCAAGATGAAATGACTTAACAAAAAAAAACTGTTCGGGTTACTACCCAAGCCATCTCATTTACCAAAAATGACTCTAAGACTCACTTAAACTGAAACTAGACACACTTAACTAAATGAACCAAAAACAACCCAGACTCAAACCCCACCAACCAACTACTCAGCTCCATCACCCACATCTTCATGCTGTTTAACCTCATCTACATGAGCATCCCGAGCTGGGACCTCAGCTCTAGCCTCCTCAGGCTCCGCAAATAAGGAAAAATCAAAGGCAGTAAGAGGGAGCTCCTGCTGAATACGCCATAAAACCCTCTGCCTAGCGGACTGAAGCTGAAGCTCTGCTCGAATCTGCTCATGCTCTCTCATTAAGGCCTGCTGCCCCTCCAACAACTGCCTCTGCCCATCCAATAACTGTAGTAACAAACCCTCAACACCGGAGGGATGGGCAGGTACAGACTCAGCTGGCCCAGATGGCCCTGTCTCAGCTGGCCCTGAAGTAGTCTCGACAGGCCCAGATGGCACTGTCTCAGTAACTGCTGGCTGAGATGCTGGCTGTGGTAGCTCTGGTAACACTCCCTGACGCATCGATAACGCAGACAGTGCAACTCTCAAACTCCTCGTCAAAGTGACTGGAGTAATAGGTCCCTCTCCCCATAAACTCTGCTCGGATGATGTACACCCAGCCTCAATGCATCGCTGTGTAATCATCTGGGGAAAGGGCATATTCTGCTGTGGCGGTTGGAGCTGGATAAAAGAACGCATCTCCCTGAAAATCAGATGGGCAATATCAATCTCATCCTCGCCCATAAAAGCTATCAACAGTCTGATCATATCCAAATGGATGCTGCTATCCGTCCCTCGAGGTCTCAAGTTGCATAAAAGCAACTTGATCATCACAGTATAAATGGTTTTCATGGTGCCGCTCGTGAAGTTTCCCCCGGAGTATCGAGCTGGGTCAACACAAACAATCTGAGAGCACTGAGCCGGTGTCAACAGTGGGTGCTCGGTATCATCCTCAGCAGGGGGAAATGTAATGGATGCAGGAACAGGGCGCTCACAACCCAGGTACTGTGCAATCCAATCCACTGAAAGCTCAATCGACCGCTTGCCCACTCGGGCAACAAACATCTCATCATCACGATCGTGCGGTCGTGCGACATAATAGAACTCTCGCACTAAAGAGGGTTTATAACCCTTTCCCTTCGTCAACCAAGCCGTCAGATGTCTCCACTCCAGACGAGTCACAAGTGGTGTTTCTTCCAAGAACTTCAAGGCATCCACATACCTCTCCACATTAAATTTTTTTTCCTTCAGTATATCTGTCCAACTCTTTACATCTGTTTTTGCTTTTTCTGTGGTGGTGGCCTTTCTTTTCTGGACGTGCCAGACCATTTAGCGGGCCTAGATGTAAGAGGCTTTTTGATGCCCCTGGTAATGCCAATCGTAGGATGCTCAGTGTCAATCTCATACGGGTCGAAGAACTCACTGTCATCGTCAGACTGAACCCTGGAACCTGACCCAAGAGGTCGTCGAAAAGTAGGATCAGAGGCGGACTCGCTATCTGAATCAGTGCTGTCCTCACAGACCACCCTCTGTCCCCATAGACCACCCTCTGTCCCTTACCCACAGATGGGTTCTTCGTACGCGCCGGTCTAACCGGCGGTGCCTCTCGAATGACAGGCCCTGTTTCTGGCCTCTTTTCCGGCTGATCCGGCTGGACTACAACGGATTTACCCTTATCTAAGGGTACAGCAGGCTGCTTTTGCCTCACCATTTTCAGAATTCTGAACCGTTCACTTCTCCACACCACAATCCCAATTCACAAATCCAGTCCACACAATACAGCAAAAATATCCACAACAGCAATATAACAGTAATGAAAAACAAAGTCCCACTAAAACATAACCCAATGAAACAACTTAGTTTCTACTCCAAAGAGACAATAATCACTGACCACAAACACTGACCTCAATTCCAAAGATTGACGAAACTGTGAAGAAAGAATTCTGAAACTTCGCAGGAGTTATGACCGGAAAATAAGTTTGATGAGAGTAGGCAGCAAGACGGGGTGAAGTTGCAGCGGCGACAGTGATGGCTAAAGCAAGGGCAAGGTTATGCGGGAGAAGAATAGAGGAAGAAAGAAAAGAAAGGGAGAGAAGCGGAGCTGCACTATACCGGCGGTAGCTACGGTGGAGATGGCGGTGGAGATGGCGGTGGGTTTGAAGTCGAAAAGGCGCGGGAGAGAGATAGAAAAGAAAATGAGAAGAAGAAAAGAAAAAGAAAAGAGAAAATAAGGAAAGGAAATTTGGGTCGGTCACCGCGTGACTCTTGGGTTCTAAAAAATACAAGCTGTTATTATATATATATATATTTTTTAAAAATCAGAATCAGCCCTATCGATAGGGTTGAGAACCTATCGATAGGTAAGAGCTCGGTCTGCAGGCATAGTGAAACTGAGGGGTTCTCTATCGATAAGGTCAATGACCTATCGATAGGCCTATCGATACGAATGGAGGTTATCGATAGGGTGAGGCTCGGGTTGCAGGGATTGAAAAACTGAGAAGGACATCTATCGATAGGATCAAAGACCTATCGATAGTCCTATCGATAGGGTAAGTGACCTATCGATAAGACTTATCTTAATTTGCAAAAATTACAACCTTACACACCTAAATTAGACCGAAAAGACTCAAAATAAAACATACCCAACTCAAGGTCAACTAAGTGTATGAATAACTGGGATTGACGGCTCAAAACTGGGTACAAAAGAGAAAATGACTGACTTAAACCAACTGAAAGGCTTACAAACTCTGAATGAAGGCCTAAAATCGTATTCTCACTTTTCCAATGTTCTCAGTTGATCACAATGCATCCATGACACATAAGCACTTAATCAAGTAAAATTGCAATGCAAAATCAGTAAAACAACCAAATAAGCTGAAATAAGTAATATGAATATCTGTGCCCCAGAACAATAAGAGTGGCTCAACACATGCATAAGAGGTTATAAATCTCCACTCTAAATGAGGATCATCGTCACATACTCATCTGCTACAGAAAATATTCAAATCGATTCGTGCACGTGCAATGTAATTAGGAACAAACCAATTCAAAGTCGGGAGACAATTGATGCACAAAGTATAGTATCATGGGTATTCTGATGCACAATAGTAGAGAAATTGTCATTAAAGACAAGAATGAAAGCCGAAAACAAAAACAAACGAAAAAAATTCATAGCTAATTGCAAGACATGAGGCCAAATATATAATTAAAATAATGGAATCACAAAATGGAATGCATGTGAACTCCCACCCTCCAACTTAGATCCTATTATTGTCCCCAATGAGGAAGAAGAAAGAATGCAAGTCAGTGAGAAAAAGGCAAAACAAGCAACTAACGACAAGATGTTACTAAACATACAGATGCAAGGGTTTCCTCCCAAGAAGAGCTAAGTTTAACGTCTTCAGCCAGACGTGATAAAGGTCCTTAGTCGACCTCATAAGTGGGGTCCTCAAGATTCATGGACTCAACCACCATACCATCCCGAGTCAAATCCCCATTTCCAAAGCCTTCGATGTAAGGCTTAAGCCTTTGTCCATTCACAGTAAATGAAGAACCATTACGGGGATTGTGAATCTCAATAGCACCGTGGGGAAAGACATTGGTAACCGTGTAAGGCCCATCCCATCGAGACCTTAGTTTGCCCGGAAATAATCGCAACTTGGAATTAAAAAGCCAAACTCGTTGACTAGGCTCAAAAGATTTTCGAGTAATATGTTTATCATGAAATTCCTTCATTTTGGCCTTATAAATTTTTGAACTTTCATATGCCTCGTTACGAATTTCCTCGAGCTCACTAAGTTGAAGTCGGCGGTGAGAACCCGCTTCCTTCATTTCAAAATTAAACTGACGAATAGCCCAAAGGGCTTTATGTTCAAGCATAACGGGAAGATGGCATGGTTTTCCATAAACGAGCCGGTAAGGGGACATGCCAATGAGAGTTTTATAAGCTGTACGGTAAGCCCAAAGAGCATCGACAAGTCTCAAAGACCAATCTTTACGGTCGGGCTTGACCGTTTTCTCCAAAATATGTTTTATCTCCCGATTGGACACTTCCACTTGCCCACTAGTTTGGGGATGATATGGGGTCATGACTTTATGGGTAATGGAGTATTTGGCAACAAGTGCCGCAAAAGGTTTATTATTAAAGTGTGAACCTCTATCACTAATGATAGCCCTAGGACACCCAAATCGAGAGAACACGTTCTCTTGAAAGAACTTCAGAACTACCTTATGATCATTTGTCCTAGTGGCAACTGCCTCTACCCATTTAGACACATAATCCACATCCACTAGGATATATTCAAAACCATGAGAGATGGGAAAAGGTCCCATAAAATCAATACCCCAAACATCAAGAATTTCTACTATGAGAATCGGGTTCAGAGGCATCATATCTCTCCTAGACATAGAGCCCATCTTCTGGCAATTATCACAGGACCTACAGAAGTCCATAGCATCTCGAAACAAGGTAGGCCAATAAAAACCACACTGAAGAACTTTAGCAGCGGTTTTCTTGCCACTAAAGTGTCCACCACAAGCCAGAGTGTGGCAGAACTTCAAAATCTCATGCACCTCATTCTCAGGGATGCATCGGCGGATCACTTGGTCCGCACAGTACCTAAACAGAATAGGATCCTCCCAAAAATAATTTCTAATTTGTGAAAAGAATCGATCCTTGTCCTGTTTGGCCCAAGTAGAAGGTATAAGCCCTGTAGCTAAATAGTTAACAATGTGAACGAACCAGGGCAAAGATACCTGAGAGACTGCGAATAGCTGCTCGTCGGGAAAAGAATCCCGAATCGGAAGGGTATCACTATCCTTATCAGCTAGAATCCTAGACAGGTGATTAGCAACTACATTCTCCGACCCTTTCTTATCCTGAATTTCAAAATCGAACTCTTGCAAGAGAAGAATCCATCTAATCAACCTAGGTTTGGTCTCTTTTTTGGACAGAAGGTACCGCAGAGCAGCATGATCAGAGAAAACAATGACTTTAGATCCTAACAGATAAGAACAAAATTTATCTAAGGCATAGACAATAGCTAGTAACTCTTTTTCAGTGGTGGTGTAGTTCATTTGAGCATCATCAAGAGTTTTACTAGCATAATATATAACTCGAGGAAATTTGTCTATCCTTTGACCTAAAACAGCCCCTATAGCGTAGTCAGACGCATCACACATAATCTCAAATGGATAGGACCAATTCGGGGGCTGCATGATAGGAGCAGTGCTCAAGAGAGAGCGCAGTGTGGTAAAGGCTTTCAGACAAGCCTCATCAAAGACAAATGGAACATCCTTGGCAAGAAGATTGCACAAGGGCTTAGAGATTTTACTGAAGTCTTTGATAAATCGCCGGTAAAAACCTGCATGTCCAAGGAAGGACCTAATCTGCTTGACAGTGGTAGGGGGTGGCAACTTAGCAATCAAATCGACTTTAGCACGATCAACCTCAATACCACGACTAGACACCACGTGTCCTAAGACAATACCTTCACGAACCATAAAATGGCTATTTTCCCAACTCAGGACCAAATTGGTTTCGCAGCAACGCTTTAAGACTTTGGAAAGATTAGAGAAGCATGAATCGAAAGATGAACCAAAAACTGAAAAATCATCCATAAAAACCTCTAGAAAATCTCCAATCATGTCAGAGAAACTGGCCGTCATGCATCTTTGGAATGTACTAGGAGCATTGCATAGGCCGAAAGACATGCGCCTATAGGCAAAAGTGCCAAAAGGGCAAGTAAAGGTGGTCTTTTCTTGGTCCTCGGGGTATACTGCAATTTGGTTATATCCAGAATAACCATCTAAAAAGCAATAAAAGCTCTGCCCCGCAAGTTTTTCTAGAATTTGGTCAATGAACGGAAGTGGAAAGTGATCCTTCCTAGTCCTAGAATTAAGCTTCCTATAGTCGATGCATACTCGCCACCCAGTGGTAGCTCGAGTAGGGACTAGAACACCCTCATCATTTGCAACTACAGTGATACCGGACTTTTTAGGCACAACTTGGGTAGGAGCTACCCAAGCACTGTCAGAAATGGGGTAGATGATACCCGCGTCCAACAACTTCACAACTTCCTTCATAACCACTTCCTTCATGTTGGGATTGAGCTTTCGCTGCATTTCCCGTGAAGGCATAGCTCCCTCCTCAAGATGGATTCGGTGCATGCAAATAGACGGATCTATACCGTTAAGATCAGCAACCGACCATCCTATAGCTTGTTTATTCTCATCTAGAACTTTCATGAGCTTACACTCCTGCTCCATACTCAAATCAGAAGCAATGATAACCGGAAGAGAGTCATTATCACCTAGAAACTTATACTTAAGATTCGCCGGTAAAGGCTTCAACTCAAGTTTCGGGGCAACCTCTAGAGATGTAGGCATGGAGGTACTGGACAATTGAGGCAAAGACTCGACTTTAGGCTTCCAAGGTAGGTTGCCTAATGCAGGAGTTGACTCGAGAATCTGATTCACCTCTAGAATAGACTGGTCAATTTCAAAATCTTCATAATTAAAATGTGCCAGACATGACTCTAAAGGATCCTGGGACAGAATAAAAGGCAAAGCCTCCTCGACTGCATGGTCAATGATGTCTACAAACGAGCACTCCTCAAAGTGATGAGGGTGCGTTACAGCATGGTACACTTGAAGCTTAGCCTTCATATTACCAAATAAAACTTCCATGATACCCGATCGACAATGTAGGACTGCATTTGCAGTCACAAGAAGAGGTCTACCGATAATGACAGGAATTTGAGGTCTAGTGGTATTTACAGGCTCCATATCTAGAACAATAAAATCGGTCGGAAAGACAAATGACTCGATCTTAACTAACACATCCTATAACACACCCCTAGGAACCTTGGTCGACCTATCGGCAAACTGTAACACGGTGGGTGTAGGTTTGAGCTCACCGAGCTCCATCTTCTCATACACAAAGTATGGAAGAATATTCACACTGGCCCCATAATCAATCAAGGCCCGGTCTACATAGTGACTCCCTAAGAAGCATGGAATAGTCGGAGTACCCGGGTCTTTACGTTTGACAGGGACGTGGTACTGAACCACAACACTTGCCACATCCGAGAGGACCGCTGATTTAGAGAAATGCACACGCTCCTTGCGCTGCTGAGTACATAGGTCCTTCAAGAATTTAGCATATGAAGGGATCTGCTTAATGGCATCTAAGAGTGGAAGATTAATGTGCACTTGCTTAAAAACTTCTAGCATTTCACTCAAAGACGCTCCCTTTTTCTTTCCTCTTACAGGCGCAACTAACGCCGATGGGAATGGAGCCTTTGGCACATAGGATGCCAATGGGTCATCAGAATTTGAGGGAAAGTTATTCCTTTTAGGCTCATTCACTACCCCCTTCTCTTTTTCATTCTCACTCTTTTTCTTCTCACTCACTTCCCCAACCTTAGGAACTCTAGACACATTCCTATCCTCATTAACTCTCTCCTCAACCTTATTATCAACATTTTTTCCACTTCTCAAAGTAGTGACCGCTTTTACATCCTCATGATAGTGAGAGTCCTGTGAAGAAGAACTCTCGGCTAAGTGCGCTCCTTTAGGGTTATTGATGGGTTGACTCGGAAGTCTTCCCTCCTCTCGCCGGCTCAGGGTGGCCGCGATTTGCCCAACTTGAGTCTCTAACTTAGCAATGGATTGTGAATGAGAACTCAGGAGTTGACTATTAGCTTCTATGTTTTTTAGAGCTTTAAGAACTTACTCTTCGAAACCACTACTCCTTTGGCTTTGAGGTGTTTGCGATGGATTGACACTTTGGTTTTGAGACTGGGACTGAAAGTGAGGTGGTCTATAAGGTGGTGCAGCATTAGAATTTCCCCCTTGGAAGTTGGACCTAGGGACTTGCTGATAGGTATTACTCGACCCTTGGAACTGGTTTCCTGTCCCTTGGGAAGGTTGAGACCACCGCAAGTTAGGGTGACTCTTGTATCCCGGATTATAATTATTTGAATAAGGATCATTCCTTGGGTTAGAGAACCCTTGGGCTGCATGGACCTGTTCCTGGACAAACTCGGGATATTGGGGAGCCATAGGACACGACAGAGTGTCATGACTACTATCTGCACAGATGTCACACACCGCACTCACTGGAGTAACAGACGAAGGAATAGTCGGTGGTTGACCTTGAGCAGCAAGCAGTTGATCCATTTTCACAGACAATGCCGCCACTTGTTGGTTTATCACTGTGGTACTTTCTACCTCATAAACACCCTTCCTAGAATTAGAGGTTGAAGAAGAACCTCTATCATTTTGATTCATCGAGGCCATACTGACAGAATCGTCACTGAGAATTTCGAATAAATCCCATGCCTCCTCGGCACTCTTCCTTAAAATTGCACCTCCACTAGCAGAATTCACTAGGCTCTTATCCTTAGCACATAGACCCTGGAAGAATGACTGGACAACTTGCCAATCAGGAATACCATGATGGGGACACAATCGAAGGAGTTCCTTCATTTTCTCCCATGACTCATGAAACGACTCACCCTCTCTTTGAACGAAATGGGTAATAGCATACCTCATTTGAGTGGTACGACCAATAGAGTAGAACCTAGCCAGAAATAATGTCTGAAGATCAGACCAAGTGGTAACAGGCTCCGTGGTCCTAAGGGTGTTAATCCAGGTCTTAGCTTTATTTCGCAGAGAATACGAGAACAGAAGGAGTTTAATGGCATCAGCAGTGAGGCCCTGAATTCTAATGGTGGAACAAATCCCTAAAAATTCAGTAAGGTGATCGTATGGATTCTCCCTATCCAACCCATAGAAGGTTGGTAACATTTGAAGTGTGGCATGACGAATCTCATATCGGACGTTTTCAATATTGGGAATTTGAATGCAGGAAGGTGGAGTGAATGCACCAGGCATAAAATGATCTCTAATCATCCTAGGTGCTGGCTGGACTTGCTGTGGAACTACAACAGGTCGAGGTGGGTCTTGACCTTGGTTTTCCATTGGATTGTCAAATTCTAACCCTAGATCGGGTCGACTTGCTCGAAGAGACCGTAAGGTACTTTCTAACTCTAGGTCAAGCGGTTGTAGGTCACAGAACACAGACCTTCTACCGTGCATGCAAATAACCCCCCAAATAAATGGAATGCAATGACTGAATTCAAAATATTATGAAAATAAACTTGAGATGAGAAGATACTTCCCTCGGTCCCGATTGCTAATCTTTACGCGGTCCTATCCAAAACTTTGACACTTGGGCAAAATTTTATTTATTATTTTTTTTAGCAATTTTGGCTTTGGCCTTAGCGCGCAAACTTTTCAGCGGACCTATAAATCAACAACCTGAATCGAGAAGAAGGAAAGATCAGTAGAAACCGGAAAATAAAATCCTAAGCTACAACTAAAACAAGATTCATCGTAAATTCTATAACCGTGCAATAGTCCCCGGCAAAGGCGCCAAAATTTGATCGGCCCAAACAAGGGAGGTTATTTCCTTGTTCGTGATCAATATTTAAATTTATAAAGTACTCGTGCTTAAAACCTCAATTCGTTAGAAAAGTATTTAGTGCACGGGTGTCGAACACAGGGACTAATGGCTGAGTTATGAGAAGTTATTCTGATTCTGATTTTAGTTACCAAACAATTTCTCGATTTTGAAGAGT
>JAESVK010081247.1:0-10179 GCA_017140935.1 Hamamelis virginiana | reverse complement strand
TGAGCAAACTATCAGTAATTTGCTGGCCCGAGTTTGGGTCGGGACTTTCATGTTGGATGCATTCAGATTTTAAAGGGTAATGATCAACTAAGAAGGCAAAGAATCTAACATTTATACAAGGTAAAAACATCGGGAAGAAGGAAAAATAAAAATATATACAGTAATAAGATCGGGGAGAGATATCAATTTAAAATTAAAAAGTCGCAAATAATGGCAAGTAATCAGAGAGAGGAGCAATATAGGGAACACGGATATTTGTATATATAGAAAAAAGAAGAAACATACATAATGAAATCCAAGTGAGAAAGATCGGGTAGCAACGCAGAGTTGACTACTTTTTAGTAATATAGTTCGAGAGGATGAGTCCTCTACTGGTAGTACTTTTTGAGATGTGCGGCGTTCCAGGGACGCTTAAGCAATTTTCCTTGAAGGTCAGTAATCCAGTAAGTGCCGATCCTGTTGTAGTGCCGAACTTTGTATGGCCCTTCCCAGTTGGGTTCGAGCTTGCTAGGGTTGAGAACATTTTTAAGGACAAGGTCGCCGGATTGAAAATGCCTGACTTTCACGTTCTTATTGTAAGCTCGTGCCATGTTGTGCTTGTAAGAGGCAATCCTGAGTCAGGTTGCCTCTCGTTTCTCTTCCAACATGTCTAGATTATGGCGAAGCTCACGATCATTTTCTTCTGTATTGAAAGTTTCGATTAGGTAAGATAGCATGCCGATCTCAACTGGAATGACTGCTTCAGTTCCATAGGTAAGGGAGAAAGGGGTTTCTCCAGTAGAAACCCGACTGGTGGTGTGATATGCCCATAGGATCGATGGGAGATCATCCACCCATAAGCTTTTGGCCCTTTCCAGTCTTTTCTCCAAGGAATGGATGATTGCTCGATTGGTGACCTCGACCTGTCCATTGGCTTGTGGGTGGCCTGGTGAGGAAAAATTGTTTTGGATACCCAATTCAGTACATAACTTTCGCAGTCCGGTATTATTAAATTGAGTTCCGTTATCAGCGATCAAAACGTGCGGTATCCCGAATCTACAGATGATGTTTTCCCAAATGAAGCTTCGGATGCAGCTTTCGGTGATTCGGGCCACAGGTCGGGCTTATACCCATTTAGTGAAGTAATCAATCGCCACTATCAGAAATTTCTTTTGATCTCTTGCGTTCGGGAGGGGGCCAACAATATCAATTCCCCACTGAGCGAACGGCCAAGGACTTGAAATCGGGGTGAGGAAGTTAGGAGGTTGACGCGGAATTGGGGCGAACCTTTGACATTTGTCGCATTGTCAGACCAAAGTTACTGCATCCTTCTCCATATGAGGCCAGTAGTAGCCCTGCCGAACTGCTTTCTTTACAAGTGATCGCGCTCCTGCATGGTTATCGCAGACTCCTTCGTGAATTTCACCCAAAACATAGTTGGCTTCATCTGGCAGAACGCATCGGAGACAAGGTCCGTAGAACGATCATCGATAGAGGTTATCATTGATGATGCAATATCGAGCTGCACGACTTTTAACTCATCGAGCTTCTGCCCGATCTGTTGGTAGGATTCCCGTCCGGATATACTCCTTGATTGGATCTATCCAAGTTGGATCGGTATTTATATTGAAGATTGAGATCTCAAGTGTATCTATCAGAGGATGTTTGGCAAGCTTGACAACTATTGATCTTGACAGATCAGTCTGGACAGCTGAAGCCAGATTTGCCAATGCGTCGGCGTGATAGTTTTCCTCTCTTGGAACTTGGCTGATGGAGGCCGACGTAAATTTGCTTAAGGCTTCTTTTGCTTTCTCTAAATACTTTTGCATTGTTGGTTCTTTGGCAAGGTAGATCCCATTGATCTGATTCACCACCAGCTGTGAGTCGCTGAATATATGCACATGACGAACAAGAAGGTCGGCAGCCATTTGCAGTTCGGCCAACAGTGCTTCGTACTTTGCTTCGTTGTTCGTGGCTTTAAAACAGAGCCTCAAGGCTAGTTCGACCTTTTCTCCCTCGGGAGAAATAAGCACAATTCCAGCTCCCGATCCTTTGGAGTTGGAGGATCCATCAACGAAAAGATGCCAGGCTGGGTAAAGCTGCAAATCACTTGTATTTTCGCATGATGAAGGGATCGGGGTGATTGAAGTATCGTCTTTAGCCTCGGGCGTGAATTCCGCAATGAAGTCAGCTAGTGCTTGACCCTTTATTGCTAATCGAGGTCGGTAGTCGATATCGAATTCACCGAGTTCCACTGCGCATCGCACCATTCTTCCCGACGTATCAGGTCGATGTAAGATGTGTCTTAAAAGTTGATCGGTTAATACAACAATCGGATGAGCTTGGAAATACTGTCTTAATTTTCTAGCAGAGGTGACAACTGAAAATGCCAATTTTTCGAGATAGGGGTACCTTGTTTCAGCTCCGACCAAGGCTTTGCTGATATAGTAGATTGGTCTTTGTACTCCTTTATCTTCCCGGATGAACGCCGAACTGACCGCAGAAGGGGAAACACCAAGATAGAGAAAAAGGACTTCATTCTGGATAGGTTTTGAAAAGAGTGGAGGTGACCCAAGGTAGACCTTTAATCTTTGAAAAGCCTCTTCGGCTTCTGGAGTCCATTGAAACCTTTTATTCCCCTTGAGGACTTTAAAGAATTGTGATCCCTTTTCAGAAGATTTAGAAATGAACCTATTCAGTGTAGCCATCCGACCAGTAAGCCTTTGAATTTCCTTGATACTTGTTGGGGATTCCATTTCGAGCAGTGCTTTGATCTGATCGGGGTTGGCCTCAATCCCCCGTTCTGTCACAAGAAAACCTAAAAATTTTCCAGAGGTTACCCCGAAGGAACACTTTGTCGGGTTGAGGCGCATCCCGAACCTTCGCATTATCTTGAAAGCTTCGTCCAAGTTTTTGATATGATCGGTAGCCTTTAAACTTTTGACCAGCATGTCGTCAATATAGACCTCCATAGCTGATCTTAGAAGTAGTCCGAACATTCGGGTGACAATTCGCTGGTAGGTTGATCCTGCATTCATAAGCCCAAAAGGCATCCGTAGAAAACAAAACATGCCGATCGCCGTTATAAAGCTGTCTTTTTCCTATCGGAAGGATGCATCATGATCTGGTTGTAGCCTGAGTAAGCATCCATGAAACTGAGGAGTTCATCACCGGCCGTGGCATCGACCATTTGATCGATGCGTGGGAGTGGAAAACTGTCCTTTGGGCAGGCTTTGTTGAGATCAGTAAAGTCAATGCAAACCCTCCATTTGCCTGTCTTTTTCTTGACGACAACACAGTTGGAAAGCCAGTCGGGGTGAAAGGCTTCTTGTATAAAACCAGCTTTGAGAAGCTTTTGTACTTCTTCTTGGATCGCCTTAGCTTTTTCTTCTGAAGTGACTCTTTTCTTTTGCCGGACAGGTTTGTAGGTCTGATCCACATGTAGTTTATGAACTGCAACATCGGGATCGATCCCAGGCATGTCCTCGTGCCCCCATGCAAATATGTCCCAGTTCTTTCTGAGGAAAGCAATCAGATCGGCCATCATTTGAGTCGAGAGTTCGGATCCAATCTTTGCGGTTTTGCTCGGATCAGTGGGGTGGATTTGAAATTCAATGAGTCCTTCCAATGGGATCGTCCTGGAACTGGAACTACTTTCATTTCGAAGGTCATCCATTTCGGACTCTTCCTGCTTTGATTGCTATAAATGATCATCGGATTTATGGTCGGCTAGGTTGTTGACATTAGAAATCTTTGAGTCTGAAGGAATCATTTGGTTTGATGGTTCTTCCCTGCTGTCCAGTGAAATGTTAAAACATGAACGGGCTAGAGCTTGATCTCCTCTGACCGTACCAGTCCCATGGGAGGTCGGGAATTTGACACAAAGATGTAGGGTTGAGGCAGCCGCACCAAAATCGTTCAAAGTTGGTCGGCTGATGATTGCGTTGTATGCCGACGGACAATCGACGACCATGAATGTTGCGTCCCGAGTCGCTTGGGCGGCATGATCGCCTATCGTGATTGGCAAGTTTGCCCATCCCAGTGGCTGCAGGGTCGACCCGTTGAATCCGACCAAAGGTGTGTTGATTGGTAAAATGTCAGCTATCTTTCTCCCCATTCTCTCGTATGCGGTGATGAACAGAATATCAGCCGAGCTCCCCGTGTCGACCAGGATTTTGCTTACCTCATAGTTTGCTATGATTGCCTTAATAACCAAGGGGTCATCATGTGGTAAGTGGACTCCTTTCAGGTCTTCCTCAGGGAAAGTTAGGAGGCCGTATCTGTTTGGCCTTTGATGAGAAAGGTTATATACCTGGTCCGAAGCTGAAGAGTTTGCTAATCTCGCGTATGCTTTTCTTGCCAATCTGCTTTCACCGGCATACGTAAATCCCCCATGAATAGTGTCTATTACACCCGCAAGCCTCTGTCTCTGGTTGGGTTGGCCAGCCCTCTGATCGGGATCCTGTTGTTGAATGCCTTCAGCTTTTGATTGATCAATGAATTCCTTGAGAAACCCCCTCTTGATGAGGCTTTCGATTTCGTTTTTGAGATCGTAACATTCTTCTGTAAGATGGCCGTGATCCTTGTGAAAGGCACACCACTTATTCTTGTCTCTCTTTTTTTGGGTCGGACCTTAAATGTTGAGGCCACTTTACGTATGGCTGTGTGCCGACCTGATTCAAGACAAAGTTAATTGGTAACCGCAACGGAGTAAATAATGTAAATCTTCTTGGTGGGGAACGCCGTTGGTCGGTCGTCCCAGCCTTTTGTTTTTTGTCCGGTAGTTTCTTTTCCTCGGAGTCCCTATCCTTCCTCTTTGGCGCCGTGTCCCGATCCTTTTTCTCTGAATCAAAAACATCGTCAACCCCGACGTATTTCCTTGCTCTTTCTAGGAGCTCGGTTACCGTTTTTGGCTCCTTTTTTGCGAATGAGATTCTCAAGCTTCTGGCCCTGAGACCCTTTATCATGGCGGCAATCGCCATTCCCTCGTTTATGTCATCCACCTCAAGGGGGGCCGAGCTGAACCGTTGTATGTATGATTTCAGGTTCTCCTTTTCTTGCTCGAGATTTAGGAGATGAGTCGTGGGTCGCTTAGGTCGGTTGCTGCTTACGAAATGAGCAGTGAATGTTGAGCTTAAACTCTGGAAAGTGCTGATCGAATTTGGAGCCAGTCTTTGGAACCAGGTTCGAGCTGGTTCCTTCAAAGTCATCGGGAAGGCTCGGCACATAATCGGATCAGCGATACCCCTGAGGTACATGTGATATTTGTATGTTAGGATGTGCTCTCTTGCATCGGTGGTCCCATCGTAGGGATCGATGGTCGGTAGCTTGAACTTGTAGGGTAAAGGTTCACGTAGAACCCTGGAAATGAATGGGGAAGATTGATCAAATTCCCCACAGTCAGGTCAGTTTTCCCTTAGTTGCTCCTCCCTCCTTGGATATGGAGTGAATCGGGTAGTTTCTTGCCGAGGGCGTCTCAACCTCGACCCTCTCGTTCCCTGAGAACCTTCATCCTCACGCTCACTAATCGGTCGGGGTCGTTCAAGATTCGTAGGTCGGCTCCTTGATCTAATCTCAGAACTACTTCCTTCTTCCTCCTGATGTTTGCTCCTATTTTCACGAGGTGCCGATCGTCTACTCTCAACAGTTATTCTCCTCGGGGGTGGTGGTTGCCGTGCCGTCTCCTGCCCTCTGGTTTGTTGAGCAAATGTTGGAATCGGTGGTTGGTGTTGAGGAGAGTGGTTGTGAGCTTCGTGCGACAGGAGCCTTTCTTGTTGACGAGTTAAGGTTTGAATGATGAGGGTCATACTCTCCATTTGTTTTTGCATGTTTAGGAACTGGAGCTGGTATGGGTCGTTTGAGGAAGACCCTATTTCGTATCGAGCAGGTGGTAACATCTGGGGTTCATGATATTGGCATGGCTCTTTGCTTGTTGAAGGTGGCCTCGCCGATGTCTCATGTCCGCTGTCGAGAGGCGAGTTGCTAATTTGAGGCAATACGGCCTGAGTGTTTGCCGTGATCGGAATGTTGAGGTCGTCATTGTTCAGAACCCCCGATCTAGTGATCACCATGGTCGAAGTTGGATGAAAAGGCGCCGAAAGATTAGTGCTATCGGCCCCACGGTGGGCGCCAAACTGATGATGTCAAAAAGTGGTATGGTGGAATATACCTAATCGGGGATTGGAAAGATGTATTTTCTGGGATCTCGCACCGGTGTGGTGCTTCACCTGTAAAACTCCGACGGTCAAGTCAGTACTCAGAGAAGAAACAGAGAGAGTATTTTGTGGTGGGGTAGGGTTTTTTGCGCGTACCTCGTATCGGATGTGACCTTCACCTTTTATAGGGTCGGTTGCTCATCGTAATTACACGATGTCCGTACGGGGTAGGGTCGGAAATACCCTTTTAGGATATTTCCGTAACCGTTTCTCAAATTCATGATGGGCTGTCACTGTCCAATATCAGGTGTCAGAACCCGTAGGTTGCAGGGGCCGTTAGTATAATGAGTGTCCACTTTACAGCTGGCTTTGTAGAGTTCGGTTTGAACAAAGAGATCGGGTGTCACTCAGGATATTTTTAAACGATCAACATGAAGGATCGGGTGGACGTTTCATCCACGTGTCATTAGGAGATCGGTCGGTCGTTTTCTCCCACTTCAGTTGCCCCCTACTTGTGAATTTTCAATATAGATGAATTTTTACAAGTATATAGGATTTGTGAAATGGGTGTTGATTGATCGGTTCGCCGTCTTGCTGTGCTAACGTAGATCGGTATTCATTTGAAATCGAAGATTTCGATTGGTTGAAGAAGTTTCTGGATTCTGGAACTTGATCGTGTATAAAAATAATTGAAGCGTCTTTTCGAGTAGTAAAGCTTGTTTATTTAGAGGATCGGTGATCGGTTTTTTCAACTTCGATTTTCTCAAGATTTTGAGGCTTGTGATTCGATAGTCGCTTGGTTTTTCGAGGCATCAGCCGTCGCTCAGGGAGCGTGCCTAGAAGTGAAGGTCTGCAGCCTCCAGCCTGTTGGTTGGTTGGGAATTGTGATCGAGGTGACGGTTGGCCGCCTCAGTCGTTACTTGGGAGTCGAGATCGAGGTGACAGTTTGCAGCCCTCATCATTTGCCCCCCTCGATTGCTTCCATTGTTGCCACGTGTCGCAGCCTCATTAAGCACTTGTAGGGTAGGCTATAAAAGAGAGGGCTAGGGTTGTTTTCCCCCTCATTTCTCCCTTTTTCTTTTTCGAACTGCTGCCGGAGCTTCATCAGAACTCGCCGAAGTTGTTTCTTGCGAATCCAGCCTTCAAAAACCTTCGATTCTCAGTTTTTTCAACTTTCCTTTCCGTTTACAAGGTAATTTCTCACCCCTTCTTTCATCTGTTTCATATTTCTTGTTTATTTTCCCTTTTTTCGAACCATTATTTCTTTTCTTTAGAGTTAAGACCGTTGTTCTTTTAAGTTTTCTGGCGACTTCTTGAGTTTGCCGGTATCTTTTCTTCAGTTTGCCGGCGTTCTTTCTTGAGTTTTCCGGCAAATTTTCCCTTCTACCAAACAATAGAACAAGTATGTCGGGTCGGGATCCATATTCGGATCGGCATAGGTCAGAATTTCGCGATGGCTCTGGAGCCAGTACGTCGGGATCAAGGTTTAAGACTTTAGAAGCCCTCCGATCAGGGCTGTCCCTCCTAATCCTGCTCAAAATCGAGAGGTCGAGGAATCCTTTCCCCGAGCTCCGTACCTATTTGTTCATATCAATCTTTTAGCAGAGGAAAAGGAGACTGATATTAGGAATCTTTACCACATCCCGAACTCCGTTAGTATCAGAATCCCGGGGCCAGAGATCCGTGCCACCGATGCTCTGCCGGATGAAGTCTGCTTCTACGAAGAGACTTTTAAGATCGGTCTTAGATTTCCTCTCCAACCTTTTATCAGAAAGGTCCTTCTAAAGCTCGGGGTAACCCCAGTGATGCTCACGCCGAACTCATGGAGAGTACTCCTTGGGTTCATGGTGTTGTGGAGATCGCTTGGCTGGGAACTGAACTTTTACGAGTTGAGGTGCATGTGCTACTTGAAGGAGAATGCTCGGGCATCTCCTGGTTGGTGGTACTTGGGCAACCGAAACAAGAAGCCGGGTATCGGTGATCTTCCATCTTCCATCAAAGGATGGAAGAACAGTTACTTCTTTGTCAGTGGCCCGGGATGGGAGTTCGAGTCCGACGAGGAACATAACTTTCCCATTCCAAGGGAATGGAGGTCCGAACTAGGTAGTTTAGATCGGGGTAGCTTTTGATTGATTTCTTATTTTTGCTTTTACATGTGCCCCCATGTTTTATCTAACATTTCTTCGATTTTGCAGTTGACAAGATAACTCGTTGCCCCTTTTTGCGTGATCGGACAATCGGTCGGATCGACCGTTTGTGGAGAGAAGAGCGAGGATTCAACGGTCTTCGAGACGATAGGGTCTGGAGGCCATTCTACCTTGATTATCAATTCGCAGTTCATCCTGCCGACATCGTGCCTCGTCTCTTCAGGAGTATCACAACGGACGGTCGTCAAATAGAACCTCTCCTTCAACAATATCGGAGGTTTACCATAACACCGAAAGATCGGGAGAAAGAGCTCCAAATTTTAAAAGAGATCGAGGACCGAAAGAACAGACAAAAGAACAGAAAAAGAAAAAGAGGTATCCCGATCTCAAAATAATATATAAACATATATATATTTTCTCGTATAATATTTTTTAATCGGGTTACCTTTTTTGTAGCCATGGATATTGACTAGGACGATGTTCTTGCCGGGGCCGCTGTTCCTCCTGGGTCTTCTTTGACCCCGGTCACTGTTGCTCGGGCCTCGGCACAATCGGCTAGAAAAAAGAAACGTCTGGCAGGGGAAGTTCCTACTGCGGTGCCGGTCGTTACGGAGATCGGGTCAGGCTCTGGCGAGGGATCAGGTTTAGGATCCCGACCTACATGTGCCGCAGCTGGAGAATGGTTCAGCGCCGGACTTGGGGCACCTCTGACCCTTTCAGGTCTTACTGTCGGGAGCTCATTTATGAGCAGCCCGGCTTTGAGCCTGAAGGCTTTTGAGGGTCTCTTGGGTCCAGTCGACCAAGAAACTCTCTGCAAAATGGCTCCCAATGAAATCTCTGAGCAGCTCGCTCATTCTGCGATCAAGGTATTTTCCAGTCGTCCCGACCTTCCTAACTTAGTGATTTTTTTTATCTTCTTCCATAGCTTACTTATATATATCTTTCAGAGCGCCTTTCTCGGGCTTCACTCCCTCCAAGCAGCTCGGGAGGCGAGGCGAGCCAGAGGCAACGCTGAGGTCATCAACAGGAAACTGAAGGAGCAAATAGAACAATCGGCTGAAGAAGTTCGGGGTCTCAAGACCCTACTGGAGCATGAGAAAATAAAGCTGAAGGATCGGGAGGAGGAGTTTAAGAAGAGAGTTGAGGCTTTTGAAGCCGATCTTCGAAGAGCCAAGGAGGCAGAGAAAGAAATAGCTGAGAAGGCGGTTGAAGAATACCGATCTTCTCCGGAACTAAAGAACTTGGTGATCAAGACGGCCAGCCCTTTTCTTGCTAGGGGCTTCAATATGGCCAAGGACTTCGTTGCAAAGTTGATGCCAGAGGCTGATCTTTCAATGGTCACTCTGGAGGAGATCAAGAAGCAGCGAGACGCGGCCAAAGCCCCCGCCGATCCTCCGGCCCAAGATGATGAAGAGGCGACGATCAGTGATCGTGAGGGCACTGGCCAGCATATGCCGATCTCTCAAACTCCTGCCGATCCTTCTATTCCAAACGAGCGCTCCGGTACCCCGACTTCTAAGGATCAGATGATCCATGTTGATGACTGATGTATTTTTTCTCTTTTTTTGTTGTGGTAAAAATATGTACTGAACTTTTCATCATTTAATGAAATGAAAGTATTTTTTTTGGTATAATTTCCCGTTGTGTTGCTTTGAATTTTTTGTGGGTTAACATTCCTCGATTTCATTCTCGTAGGTGCCCCCCAGTTCGGGGTTATGGTAGTAGTAGAATTTAATTTGACTATCATATACCGAACTGTTCTCTTGAGATAGTTCAATTATCTGTAATGGATACCGTAGTACCTGGGGGTAACGTTAGGACGTTTAACCCCCGATCAATTTCTTTGATCAATGAGCAAACTATCAGTAATTTGCTGGCCCGAGTTTGGGTCGGGACTT
>JAESVK010081234.1:0-10185 GCA_017140935.1 Hamamelis virginiana | reverse complement strand
GCCCGCGCATTAAGACCTTACATCAGAGGTCTCAAGACCACAGCATTTACACCGGGAACACCTTTTTGGCACGCTCGGTGGGACTCCATTTGTGTTGAATGACTAATAGACCTATCACGGGATCAATGACTAATCCAAATGAAAGTCATGGGACATCTTCGGATGGTTCTCAAGAGGAGGAAAATTCTATGTTAGAAATTAGTCAAAATGATATGTATAAGGCCATTTTGGACATACCTAATCGTATGACCGAAGTCTTATCACTACAGTTTGAGAAGTTGAGTGAAAGTCTATCTAAACAACAAAAAGAATTCTTTGAGACTATGACAAGTCTTATGAAGAAAACAGTTGGGGATAATAGTCGACCATGTTGTTCAAATGATCAAGAGGCTTTTAAAATTCATGTTTCAGCAGAAAAAGCCTCAGAATCAGGAATAAATGTAACAGAGAAAGGTGAGTCTAGCAACCAAGGTCTTAAACTTGCTTCATCTACTCCTATCCCACCAATAGTCAGTCCTATAGAGGATGAAAGGCCATATATTCCACCTCCTTTGAGAAATGGCCAACTTGATCGTTCAAACTTTAAAGGGTCACACACTGCAACCAGAAGGCCTCATCTAGGGCCTGATTGTGGGTCAAAAAATATTGGTAAACAACTTTTGTTTATTAATACGCCCGGGGGGCAAAACACAAGAGGAAATCAAGGTCTCAATACTTTGACTGATGATGACTTTAGACCTAGACCCACCAACATGAATGACTTTACGAACCAAATGCCCGGGGGGCAAAATGGACGTACGTTTAATAGCATTGCTGGTGGGAGGCCTTACGAAATTTTTCAAAATCCGACATTTACCTCTGAAAGACCTTTAGAAAATATTAATAGAGGTAATACACCTGACCGTAATGACATTGTTAACATAGTCCAAGAATGCCTTGCTGCAGGTAATCAGAGAAGAATTGTAAGACTTTTGTACAGAAAGCCATATCCTGAATGGATAGACCAGTGCAATGACTTTCCTAGAGGTTATAAGGTACCCGAATTCACTTTGTTTTCAGGGGAAGGTGGTCAGTCCACTATTGAGCACATTGGCCGTTTTACCATACAGTGCGGTGAGGTTTCGGCCAATGACAACTTGAAATTAAGACTTTTTGGCAATTCTTTGACTGGAACAGCTTTCACTTGGTATATAAGTCTTCCTCCAAATTCAATTCTAAATTGGAGGCAAATGGAAGAGCGTTTTCATATGCAATTCTATAGGTCTGAACCTGAAATAACGATGGCCGATTTGTCTAAGTTTAGACAGTTATCAGGTGAGAGTGCAGAACAATACATATCGAGGTTTAAAAAGGCCAGAAATAGATGCACTGTCTACTTACCCCAGCAAGAGTTTGTCAAACTCGCTCAAAATGGCCTTGAACTAGAATTACGAAAGAAATTCGAAGGCATGGACTTCGAAGACCTTTTTGAATTATCTGCTAGAGCGTCTAGATATGAGAGGCTTTTGAGGGAAGAAGATCAGAGAAAAGCCTTTTCGTTTGGGACATATTATCATGACCCGAATTTTGAAGTAGATTTAGCTGAGGTTATCGCTAGGAAACCTTTTGTTTGTCAGGCCTTAAAGAAAAAAGACATGGAGGCCCCTCATGACCCAAAAGTTAGGAAAAATCTTATGGATGTTAAAAGAAAATTTTCATTTGATTTATCAAAAGCATCTGAGATATTTGACCACTTATTGGCCGGAAAATTTATCAGGCTTTTAGATGGCCATAAACTTCCTGGTCGTGAAACCGGGGATTTCTGTAAATGGCATGCGACAAGGTCTCATGATACTAACAATTGTGTTATTTTCCGACATGTAATACAGGATTGCATTGACAAAGGCCTTTTAAGATTCCCTGAGAAGGACAAAGAAGCCATGGCAGTAGACACTGATCCGTTCCCAATAGCTGAGATTGCCGTAGCTTCAACTGATCTAAGATCTTTGTCGAGGAACCAAGTGCAAAATCATTATCCGAGAAATCTCCCACATTTCCAGCAACGTTGGTTCAGAAACGAGAGACCTTGGAACTTTCAATCTCCAAGAGTTCCCTTCATGCCAAAACCTGCCAGACCTCAGATTTGTTGCAACTGCCATAATTCTTTGAATCTGGAAACCCGTCCAAGGCCTTTCATGAGGCCTTATCATTTTCAGAGATCTCAAGGACACCACAGTTTTCCTCGTGTCCAGAAAAGATGGGTACCAAAAGTTCCAGTACAGAGACCTCAGGGGGTTGTTACTAACCAAAAATCAAGAATGATCAGACCTCCTTTAACCAGGGAAGGAGTATGGACCAGGTTGGAACACCCTAAGTTCCCGTGTCCTCTTACCAGAACGCAAAAGAGAAGGTTTCAAAGAAGGAGGGCGGAGTACAGAAGATCTTTTCAAACATCTTCAAATTCTGGCACAAGTGAGGTACGTGAAAATCTAACTGTGACTGTTAATGGAGACCACAGGAAAGTTCGAGAGGTCTCAAAAGACGGCAATGTAGAGATAAAGACCGTTACAAAAGGGATCATGTCGACACTTGAAGAGATAGAAGACAGATCTTTTGGTTTAACGACTAATAAAGATCAAGGTCTTTCCTCACAATCGGGCGAGACAATCAGACAACCGGAGACTCAGGAAGGCCTTATGGTGGAAAATGATGAAGATGACACAAGTTTAAAGCTAGACAGTGATGAAGACAACTTCTCTTTACAATTCGGAAGTCTTCCACCAATATTGGGTTGCAACATGGCATTTACTTTGCCATTAATCTTTCAAGCAAGAGAAGATGAGGAACCCATCGAAATTGAGAAAGAAGAACATAGGCCAAAGGGTACATCGGTGGTCATTGAAGAAGTGGAAATGGTCAACGAAGATGGAGAAATAGAAAGGTCAGAGAATATAGTGTTCAAAAAACCATCAGAGAAAATGACTCAACACCTAAGGCCTCTTTTCATCAATGTTCATATGGATGGGAGACCTATGCAGAGGGTTTTAGTTGATAACGGAGCGGCTGTTAACATTCTTCCAAGCACAAGTTTGAAAAAGCTTGGTAAGACAGAGTTAGATCTTATACCTACGGATGTGACGGTTGCAAATTTTTCTGGTGGAGTTACGAAAACTAAGGGAGTTCTCCCAGTAATCTTAGCGGTTGGAAACAGGGAATGTTTATCTGCCTTTTTTGTGGTAGATTCGACTGCATCGTATAATGCACTTCTTGGCAGGGATTGGATTCATTCCAATTGGTGCGTCCCCTCATCTCTGCATCAGTTCTTAATCTTATGGAACGGCAGCAAAGTAGAAGTTGTATGGGTAGACCAGAGACCTTTTATTGCAGGATCCAATGCGGCAGAAGCTCATCTATATGGGGGAGACGTGGGTCCAATCAAATTTATAGGTACTGACAAAGAAGGGAAACCCAAAGAAATGACCACAGCAATTGACCTTTACTCAAAAAGAGCGGTGGAAAGAGTGATACAAGAGGCAACAAGGCCTGGGGCGATTTTACTTGACCAGCCGTTGTCAAGCTGCAGTATAGAAGAGATCCCATGAATTGCAGACCATTTGAAGATCAACGAAAAGGTTTAATTCGAGACCTTTTCAATAAACTGTTGGTATATAACAAAGAAGAAAGCCTTTGCGGAATATCAGAGGCTGAATGTATATTAGAAGAAGATGCTGAAGTCATGAAAGAAGACAGTTTCGGTTTGAAAGATCTTGAAGTGGAACCTGCACAACAATAAGACCTCAGAGCAGAGGTCCAAGATCCACTAGAAGAAATCAATTTGGGGGATGACCAAAATAGAAGGCCAACCTTTGTGAGCGGCCTTTTGGAGAAAGACACTAAGGAAGAGATCATCAAACTTCTTAAAGAATTCCAGGATTGTTTCGCTTGGGATTATCACGAAATGCCAGGCCTAGACAGAAAATTGGTGGAGCATCGTTTGCCAACAAAGCCTGGATTCAAGCCTTTCAAACAACCACCAAGGAGGATGACCTTGGAAGTAACCATGAAGATCAAAGAGGAAATAGAGAGGCTGCTGAAAGCTGGTTTCATCAAACCAATAAGGTACGCTGAGTGGGTTTCAAATATTGTTCCAGTAGTTAAGAAAAATGGCAAACTTAGGGTATGTATAGATTTTAGAAACTTGAATCTTGCAACCCCTAAGGATGAATACCCTATGCCTGTAGCTGATTTATTAGTTGACAGAGCAGCTGGCCATAAGATCTTATCTTTTATGGACGGCCACTCTGGTTACAATCAAATCTTCATAAATGAGGAGGACGTTCATAAAACGGCCTTTAGATGTCCAGGAGCCATAGGAATGTATGCATGGGTAAAAATGCCATTTGGCCTTATTAATGCTGGAGCTACATATCAGCAGGCAATGAATGTTATTTTCCATGATCTAATAGGAAAATCCGTCGAGGTCTATATTGATGATATAGTAGTTAAATCAAAAGAAGACCTTGATCATTTGAAAGATCTCAAAATGGCCTTCGAAAGAATGAGAAAATATAAATTGAAGATGAACCCAGCAAAATGTGCCTTTGGAGTTAGGGCTGGAAACTTTCTTGGATTTTTAGTTCACCAAAGAGGCATAGAGGTGGATAAAAATAAGTCAAGGGCCATTAGAGAAGTCAAACCACCTATGAATAAGAATGAGTTACAGAAGTTTATGGGTCAAATTAATTTTCTGCGTCGGTTTATATCTAATCTTTCAGGAAGAACTTCTATTTTCTCACCTTTGTTAAAGCTCAAGGCCTGCGAGGAGTTTAAATGGGAGGCCGGGCATCAGAAGGCCTTCGATCAGATTAAGGAATATCTTACGAAGCCTCCAGTTTTAATCCCTCCAGTACCACATAAGAGTTTGAGGCTTTATTTGTCTACTGCAGAGAGGTCTTTGGGTGCAATGTTAGCACAAGTAAATGAACAAGGCCATGAACAGGCCGTTTATTATTTAAGTAAGACCTTTACATGTACTGAACAAAGATATTCTCCAATAGAAAAGGCTTGTCTTTCTTTGTTTTACACTGCGGATAAACTTAAACATTACTTTATGTCAAATACTGTGTATGTTATATCCAAAACCGATTTAGTAAAATATATGCTATCAAGACCTATTTCTAGAAGTAGAATAGGAAGATAGGCATTTGCTATATCAGGTTATGCAATAAAATATATGCCACAGAAAGCAGTTAAAGGCCAAGTCCTTGCTGACTTTTTAGCAGACCATCCAAATGATGTCATAAAAGAAGTGGAGGTAGATTTGGGGATGGTAGAACACGCGGCATGGAAACTAGAATTTGATGGATCAAGGACTGAAAGAAAGTCCGGGGCTGGCATAGTTATTGCATCTCCAAATGGTGTTAAATATGAACATGCCTATCAATTCGACTTCGAATGTAGTAATAATCAAGCTGAATATGAGGCCTTAATTATAGGCCTTGAAATATTGCATGAGATGGGTGTGAAAACAGTAGAAGTTATTGGGGATTCACAATTGATTTTGAATCAATTAGCAGGCAAATTCAAATGTAATAGTTGGGCTTTGTTACCATACTTTTCTATTGCTTCCCAATTACTTGATTCATTTGATGATGTGGTTTTGATACATAAACCAAGAGAAGAAAATGAAGATGCGAATGAGTTAGCACAGCTAGCTTCAGGTCTTAAACTCACTGGAGGACAAACAAAAAGGAATGTGGTGGTAGAAAAGAAAGCATTACCTTCTATCAAAACCAGGGAATTAAATTTTGAAATACATGATATTGAAGAAAGCCAACAAGATTGGAGGGAACCAATAATAAGGAGGCTAACTAACCCAGGTATGCCTTGTGATAGAAAGATTAAAATGCTTGCTACACATTTTGTGATATATGCAGGAGAACTTTTCAGAAAAACAGAAGAAGGCCTTTTGTTGAAATGTGTTAATGATTCTGAGGCCTTACTGTTGATGGGAGAAATTCATGAAGGTATTTGTGGAGCTCACCAGGCTGGCATCAAAATGAGGTGGCTCGTTTGGAGGTATGGATATTACTGGCCTACAGTTTTAGGAGATTGTATTAAATTTGCTAAAGGTTGTGAGTCTTGTCAAAAGCATGGCCAAATCCAACATATACCTTCCACTGATTTAAATTATATTATAAAGCCATGGCCTTTTAGAGGTTGGGCCATCGATGTTATTGGTAAAATATATCCTCCTTCCTCTAATTTGCACTGCTTTATTATAGTAGCCACGGATTATTTTTCTAAATGGACTGAGGCAAAACCGATGAAAATAGTAGATCAAAATGCTGTGATAGGATTTATCAAAGAGCATATTATTCATAGGTTTGGACTGCCTGAGACCATTAATACTGATCAAGCTAAGGCCTTTATGGGAGACCAGATGAAGGCCTTTGCTAGAGAGTATGGAATTAAACTTACTAATTCTACCCCATATTACGCACAGGCCAATGGACAAGTTGAGGCCGTAAATAAAACTATCAAACAGATTTTGAGTAAGATGTTAGATGATAATCCAAGGCAATGGCATACACAATTATCGGAAGTCTTATGGGCTTATAGGACATCGTATAAGGAAAGCATAAAAACTACTCCTTATGCATTGACCTTTGGTCATGATGCCGTTTTGCCAATGGAGGTCACAATACCTTCAATGAGAATAGCCTTTCAAAATGATTTACTACCAGCAGAGTATAATGAGGCTATGTTGTTAGAATTAGAAAATTTGACAGAAGAAAGACTTAGGGCCTTAAATTCCATAGAGGTCCAGAAAAAGAAAATAGCAAAGGCCTATAATAAAAAGGTAAAATATAAGGCCTTCTCAGTTGATGATATAGTATGGAAAGTTGTCCTACCTTTGGGGACTAAAGATCCTAGGTTCGAAAAGTGGTCCCCAAATTGGGAAGGACCATTTAAAATACTAAAAGTAATACCTGGGGGGGTATATTCTGTCCAAGAGTTGTCTACAGGAGATGTTATAAAGTCCATCAATGGACGGTTTCTTAAAAGGTATTATCCTACTTTATGGGAGACCGTTCAGAATAAAAAACCTTAGTCATATAGTAATTTAAGGCCGTTTAAGACCTTTCCAAAATAAACAGTGCTAGACAATTGTTCAAAATGCATAGAGAAAGGAAAGGAGAAATGAAATTATCCAAGAAATTCAAAATAATTGTTTTAAAACGGCCTGACTTAGAAGTTAACATTTGGAATCCTGCTCCATATGGTCATCACCTCAGACTCCTTGTATTTTGCATCTCTGGCCTTTGATTCCCAAGTAGGCACGTTGGATGCAGAGGCTTTGTATTCAAGACCCATCTTCTCCACATTCTTCCAGCCATCAGCCACCATTTGTTGAGTGTTCTGAACGACAATCTTTTGAGCAAAAACTTCACCTTCTTTAACAACCAGAGCAGCTTGAAGGTCAGCAATCTGTTTGCGAAGATCATCAGTCTCAGCAACAAGATTAGACAGCTTCCCTTGTTCAGAATCACAAGCAGTCCGAGACTTAATGATAGAAGGTACCAGATTATCGATGGAGACCTTAAGGTCTTGCCTACGTTTGAGTAACGCCTCACAAGTACGTCTCTCTGCATAGCTGTCTTGAAATTCTCTTACAAGATCTGGGAGTTGGGTAATGTGACTTTCCAATGAGCTTATAGTGGAGGCCAAGCTGGGGATTCCTTTCAGAAAAACAAAGTGTTCTTGAAGATCGCGAGCCATTTCAAAAGAATACTAGAAAGAGGAGCTCGATAGATCTCAAGAAACTGGGCCTTCACAGTCAGAATTTTAGCCTCGTGAGGCATCTCAAGGGGTACCTCAACAGAAGAAGGGACAAAGGGATTATCAGTCTGCATTGAAATTGAGTCAAGAGAGGCTGTCCAAGCCTCGAGATCATCTGGGATATCAGAAGATTGGATACTTGGGGGATTAAACATGGTGGATGTGGCCGTGGAATCTTTTTCCATTGGTAAAGGGCTAACAGTGGGAGAAGGAAAAGGACTACCAGAGGTTTTGGATCTTTTGGTAGGTGGACTCTCAACTTTCACTTCAATACCACCACCTCTAGAACCTTCATCATCAGAAATATCAACGGGGACAGTGCTACCTGAGCTAGGAGAAGATCTTGATGAAGACTTTAATCTATTGGATGACCTACGAGGACCATGCCCAGGTTTAGGGGTTGACTTTTTCCTCTTTGGAAGTTCTTTTGGAGGTTCAGTACTGGGAATGGTAGCAGAAGGCAAACCAATAGAGGCTGCTACACCTGAAACAAGAAGAGTATAAGAAGAGGTATTCCTTTTTGGGAAATTAAGAAACAAGTGGAGATGATTACCTGTTTTTCCTGTTCTTTTAACTTTAGGAGGCTTTGTGGGCTTGTCACTGCCAGAGATTGGTTCTAAGGCCTTAGACAACCGGTCAAGTAAAATGTGAAGACCATGGTTAGACACCCTTTTGAAGCAATCGAGCCACCAAAGTTTAAAAGACAAAGTGGTTGAGGGCTTATTTGGGAGATGGGGAAGAAGAAAATCTTTTAAATTGTCCAAGAAAGTGGAATTCATCTCTCTTAACTTATCACCTTGATCATAAATTCTCCGTGAATGAGGAGGACAGTTCACAGAGTATAAAAATGGTGGAGCAGGAAGACCTTGAGTAAACCCAAATTGTCTACTGAAAAGATTAGGGGAGTAATACTCAATTCCTATTTTCTTATTTCTAGGGTCAAAATTGCCACCATAATGGAGCTCTCTACCAACGAGGTAAGAAGCCCATATCAATTTCTGTTCAATAAGATGAAGACCTACAAAAGGGGGCTGAAGGGTAAACCATGGAGGTCCATATTGGCGACAGCCAAAAGGAAAGAATAAAGAATCAGAGCGGTCAAAGGAAACCTTCCAGAAAAAGGTAATATACTCAGAAAAGGATTTTGGCTCAAAATAAGGCCTTACCCACTTAAAACCATAAGTTGGGTAGGCCTCTGAAATGACTGTACATTGAAAAAGGTCTGGGAAATATTCAAAGAACCACAATTGCAATAACCAAAGAGGACCTCCAGTTATGCATAAAGACCTTTTACAAATTTCTGCAAGACCTCTATACAGGTGAGACAAGACAAAAGGAGCTAAGGCCAGCTTCCGGCCTGAAGCTAAAGCTATGGCAATCCGATGATACTCCTGCGTCATTTGTCCAGCAGAAACACATAGGACAAATCGACACAACCACATTAACAAAAAAGCACAATGTTCTTGCTGAGATATGTTGGGAGAAAAGGTGTTGGGTTGGTACTCAGACTTTTGATACACAGTCCAGGAAGAAGTAGCATTAGAGAAAGAAAAATCCAAGTTTGACTCAGGATCATAAATGGCAGAAGGGAGATCTCCGATTGGTGGAAGGCCCGTCAACGCACATACATCCAGTATAGTGGGAGAAATGGGGCCACAAGGAAAAAGAAAGGCGTTAAGGGAACGACTCCAAAAACAAGATGCAGCTGCCAAAAGGTTTTTATCCATTGGAATAGTGTTTGTACTCAACATGATGTGGTGATAAATACCTAGGTCTTTCCAAAGAGGTCCAAACTGGGGTTCAAGTTTATCGACCCAGGTTTTCCAATCAGAACTAGGTTTTGGCCAAGTTCTTTGGGTTTTTCCCCATTCAGACCAGTTTAGACCTTTGGATTCTAAGAGCAAACTTTCATTTACAAATAGAGGGTAATAAGAATGCAAAAGCTCAGGGATAGAAGGGCACTTAAAGAAAGGACCAATAATGTTGGAAGAGATTACCTGACTGTTGATCACCGGGTCAAGTTGCTCTCTAAGGTCATCGGAGAACTTCTCAGAGTCTGGTGATGGCGGATTGGAGGTATGGGTAGACATGGTTTGAAGGTACGGAGAACAGGAAGAGGAAGAAGACGAAGGGAGAGAAGGAAAATGAAAAGATGAGAGGACAGCAGCCAGCTTAAGTCAAATCGAGGTAACCCCAGTACTAATGAAGATTTGATTTCCCATAAAAGTAATAATAACAAACAGCAGATATTATGGGATTTCGTGAGATAATTTAGGGAGGCTTTAAAGCTTATCTAAACATATGTGAAATTTGATTTTTAATCAAACTCCAAATAGGGGGGCAAAGTGTTTACTATAAAAAATG